>JAECUM010004046.1:0-182500 GCA_016617855.1 Megalonaias nervosa | reverse complement strand
AGTTGCCCCGTAGCTTCGTACAGGGACAAGTACGATCTCAAGTAGTTTTTCTGGGCAAAGTTAGGTTCGAAGGGTCTGATACACAAGGTCTTGCTATCGCGACTGACTTCGATCTTGGACACTTTGTAGTGCTTAAAATGGAAAGGATTTTGATCGTGGGCTCAGTTAAGCTGAGTTGCTGACGATACCAACGATTAAACGTTTGGGTAACTGTCCTTGGAACAGATGATCTTCGATCTTGGATCGGAGTACAGCAGCAATGGTGAAGGTTTTCACTTCCACGCGTCGTATCGGATACTTGGCGGTCGATCTGCTCAATGTGTGACTGATGTCGTTTCCCGCTTTAGGTAACACTTCTACGCGGCGCACGTAAAGTCTGGTTTCTTGGATGATGGTTTTGTGCTCGTTGGCATGAGCCATCAAATGGAAAGCGACACTGCTACGATTGAGTCTCAGGCGAATATCCACTCCGTTCAGCAAATACTTTTCTTGCAACCACATGTCCAAATGCAAACGATCCATCAGTTCTAAAGTACGACCTTGCATGATTTTCTTTCGACCGTCGTTAAAGCCCACATTGTGAGGATTGTCATCTGCTGTCAGGGCTGTGTCGTTAAACTTGTTCTCACCTGCGGTGTCAGGTTTCCAAACTACGCAAGCATCCAGATGAGTGTTCTTGGCCTCTTTTCCGTACGTCAAGAGATTTTCCAGGTACGCTCGGTAAGGGTAAGTATCCATGCTACTGCTGACCAGTTTGTTATTCAAGTACAAATCCACTTCGCTGAACAAGGAATGCATGAAATTGTTGACGGGAGCTATTCTAGCATCGGCTCCCGGATTGGTGTTGTCGGTTTTGATCACTTTCAGTTTCAGATACAAGTAACTGCTATTCAGATCGATGTAATCTTCGGGTTGTCCTTTGATTTCAAACTCAGTGGGAGCTGAATCCGTCAAAGAGAAGACGGGATGAAATTTGACCCATTGGGATTCTTGCATCGTCATCATAGTGGGTGGCATGGCAAACAGATCTAGTTCCGACTTGGAACAAGCACAAGACTCTCGGTGCATCATTTCTATTTTTAATAATCAAAAATGTCTAACTCTCGGACAGTTTTTCTTTTCTTAGTCTTTCTAGTTCTAGGGGCGTGAAGTCCTCTCAAGGGGTGTTTTCGTAGTCTTTTTCTGCCTTGTCCTTGCTGTGGCGTCAGGGAAGCAGGAATGCCTGACTCGGCATTGCCCAGGACATTCATAGGAGTTTCTCGCCGGCCCAGAATGTCTTTGCCCGTTTGAAGCAAGATATTTTTGCCTGCTCTCAAGAAAGCTTCTTTGGGGTTTTGTTTGTCAATGATGACATTTTGGAGAAATTCTTTGCCGTGCGTCAACGCGGCATCTTTTAAGGCGTGCAATCCCCGTGTCACCATCGGTTTCAAAACGGGAGCCACTTTACGAAAGGCTGATTTTAGCATATCACCTAAACCATGTCCTCGCTGTCGAGTGACTCCTTGGTACACAGGATACATGACTTAAAAAGGGTTAGAGTAATCGTTTTCGAAAATGGAGTTTCACTGTGACTTTCCCTCTGGTGCATGGAATATTTTGTCCCAGATATCCTTTTATAGTAATGTTGACAGTGTCGAAATACGACTTACTGATGGGTAAATAGTGAGGATGTACAAATTCGCGGTGAACATGATAGGTGTTTCCACCTTCCTCGTCAGCAGCTGTGGCAGAATCCACTTTGAAAGGAATGACACGCAGTAACGGTACGGAGGTGTGTCCCACCACGTTGTACTCCACCACATCGGAGTACACAAACATCAAATTCAGTCCTTGGTTCATTTCTACAGGGAATAGAAAATATTTCGCAAAATCCAAGTTACTGGTCATTACTGGTATTTCGTTCTTCATCTTGATCAACTTGGTGTCTCCACCCAAAATGTCATACAATTCAGGACAAAATGTAATGGCCAATACTTTGTCCTCTGAAAATTTCATCATTAGGCGATGAGCTATTTTGTGGTACTCGATGGTGACACTTCTTCTGGTTTTCTCCAAGGCTTTACCAAACATGAAATTGAACCTGTCAGCAATGGTGTTCACCAAATGTTGGCCACTAAAATAATAGCCCGCAGGAATTTTCAACAGATAAGTGGTTCGTTTAGTTTTGGGGTCTTGTGATTTCATAAAGTCAGCTACACTGGCGCGTTCATCCATGGTTTGTTGCACTTGTTCGTCATAAACTTCTATCGTAAAAGTGTTTTCATTTTCGACGATGTTTTTGATTTGTGTAGGGTAAATCATTTCGACCAAAGCCACTTCCCAATGGGCTTCGTGATCCAATTGGATGGCTTGAGGTAATCTGGCCGAGAAACAGCACAAAGTGTTATTAGGAAGCACCTCCATGGAACTGTCACTAGGTAACGTTAAGTAAAAGTGGTTGTTCATAATTCCAGAGTTCTAGTGTCCGAGGAGTCACTGGAAGTCAGAGGAGTGTCTGAAAGAGGATGGTTAGGGTGACTGTTGGAAGTGGGACTAACGTTGGACACAAGACTCCCGTTGTTGTTTCCGTTAGAGGAATATTTCAGAGACGGATTGGGAAGAAGGTAACCAATGCAACTGCTAAGTAAAATGGTCCACAAATGTTTGTCTCCTTGTTGCAAACACAACTTGGCAATGGCAGCACCGATGGCACAATACAGCACAAAGATTTGGCAGGAAAAGACGATTTGCGTTTGAGGCACACGTTCTCCACACCACACCCACAAGGGTTGCTTTTGTAGATCTTGCAGAGAAGAACTGGGGGAAAGAGTGATCACTGCAGTAGCTGAGGCTGTGTTGAAGGGCATGATGGTCACTTCTTTTTATAGTCGATGATTTGCGAAGCGTCGATCCAAGAGTCAAAACTGGGAGGATATCCTTTCCAATGTACTTTGACTTCTTTGACACGTCGTTTTCCGACTTTTCGGGTTCTTCGATCGAGAATGCTTTCGATCTCGTACACGTCTTCTTTTTTGGTCACACGTTGTAACTCGGGCAAGTAAAACGTTCCTTTTAACACTTCCCCGTTCATGTCTTCCAATTTATATACAGGAGGATAACGGCCACGCACTCGTTCAGTGATACGAAACAATTCAGTGGTCCAGTTGGGTAAGTAACCTTTGTAGAAAGTGCGTTTGGTTTTGCCAATGCGCACCCAATCTCCTGCTGCCAACACTCCACCTTTCTTGGAGACAGTCACTGTTGGGGACGTACCAAACAGACGCTCGAAGAGGGCCACTTCGTTGTCAGCAGTCACTTCTTGGGTGACACGCCCAATGCTCCGATGGTAAGATTGGTTGTACGATTGGACAAGTTGTGGCAAGACGTCGATGTACTTGAGAGTGTGTTGATGCGTAAAATATTTCCACATGCGTTCTTTCAAGGTGCGTGGAAAACGTTCCACGATGCTGGCTTTGGTTTCGGGATTCTCGGTGGTGAAAAAATGAATGTCACGTTTCTTCAATTCTTTTTGGAAAGCTTGGTTCAGAAATTCGGTGCCTTTGTCAGTTTGCCATCGAAGAGGGTGACGACCGCTTTGTTCCAACACCAGTTTGAGGGCTCGCACTAACTCACTGCTCAGTTTGGAAGTCAATGGTACGACCCAAGCAAATTTGGAAAAGACGTCGATGACACAAAACAAATATTTGTAACCACGATTGTAGGTGGTCAAATGAGAGATATCGGCTAAATCGGCTTGCAATTGATGATCGATACCCTCCACTCGGGTGCGACTTCTGGAAAATTTTCGTCGAATGGGTTTGTGTAAGGTGTACGTGGCTTGTTCTTGTAACCATCGTTGCACTTGAGGTAAATGGATACTTTTCAGTCGAGTTTTGGCAGCACGATACTATTTCTGAACTCCTCCGTAACCTGCAGGATGGGATGGATCGTAGTAAATGCTGGCTAACACCTTCACCATTTTTTAATAAGTGATCCACTCTTCACTGATGCTCCTCTTTTCTTCGTGTGGTATTTTCTTAGATTGTAATGTTTTACGTGTCCGACGAGCGATGGGTGTCGAGGAGGAAGATGTCTGAACTGGGGTAATCAGTTCTTGTTCAACTTCTGGTTTCCCTTCTTTCTTTTCCTCTTCTGAGGAAGAAGGGGTAGCCACCATCTTTTTAATCCAACCAATTCTGGATGTAGGTGGTGTTGTTAACTTGCGTACTTTTTCTGGTGGAGTTTGAAGCTCTTCTTCTTTTTCTGTCTTGATCACTGGGACTAGTGCTGGTGGATTTTCTGTCTTGATTACTGGGGCTAGTGTTGGTGGTAGTGGTGATGAACTTTTCATCAAGGCCTTAAAATCTTTCAGAGTGGGTAAAGCTGATTCGTCTAAACTTTCTGGTGAAAGAGTTGCAGTCGTTGCAACAATTGACCGTACCGTTGAGATTTTTCCGTTTATGACAAATCGCTGCGATCCATCAATGATTGCAATTCGTGTTGTAACTGGGACATCTCGGTCAAATGAGGATTGGGAGGTAAATGCGGGGTTCGTTGTAAGGCACTAAAGCCAGTTTTCGTCCTTCCATCGGATTTCAAGGATCACGTCTGAGATCTTTTGACTCCAAAGGTCCCTTTTATCTTCTTGGACATTTTTGTCTTCATCCTCCCAGGATGTTTCCCAATAGTCCTTTCAGCAAGGGTTCTCCTATTGTTCCCATTACTCCTTTCAGTAAGGGTCCTCCTACTGTGCCCATTACTCCTTTCAGTAACATGGGTAAAAAGGGCAAAATTCCTCCGCGTTGCACCAACATCTTTTTCTTTTGGACCATTTGGCGAAGAACGTGTCGATGTTTGGCTAAGCATTCTTTCTGGTGTTTAGACAAAGGTTTTGTGCGTTGCAAGACATTCAGACAACATTCGCACATGGTATCGATGACGTCTTTGGAGGCAGTTTGAATGAGTATTTTCGCATGGGAGGAGGAGCCTTGGACAGGACGGACAACATGTCCCAATGTTTGGCTAAACGAGGTGGCAGTCCTTTCCTTTTGTTTCCTTTGGGGCAGAAGAGGAATGTCTTTTTTGGGGTGACATCTTTCTCGGTTGGTTCCTTGGTTCCGTGGCACACAGCAAAAAATACACTAACGTCGATGACTTGTCACACGGTCTTTTATCCTTTTTGGGGGGACTATCGCTTCGTCATAAAGGTGACGATGTGTTTTCCAAAATCGCCAAAGAATCCTCCTCTTTGGTGGCTCTTCTTTATCTTTGGACGAGTGTGTCTTTTCTGGGGGTGACGTCTATGTTTGACTAAGCGTTTTTTCGGATGACGAAACTGTCTTTTTATTTTTCCTTTCTGGACAGAAGAACGACAATGAGGAGACATCTTTTGGTGCACAACATACACTGAAGTCCATGACTCGAAATGCATCCTTTTATCTTATTGTTTCTTTAGGAAGTTGTTCTCTACCTTTGTGGCGAAATTATCTACTAACTTATCCATATTAATGTAAAATCCTCCCCTTTGGTGGCTTCTCCTTTTTTTCTTTGGACGAGTGTATCTTTTCAGAGGGTGACGTCGATGTTTGGCTAAGCGCTTTTTAGGATGACGTGACTGTCTTTTTCGTTTTCCTTTTCCTTTTTGGACCGAAGAAGGAACACGATGGTAACGGTGTGTACTTCTTGGAGGGGACATCTTTGGGCGTTTAGCAGCACAAAAACACTGATCCGTATTGTTTGCCTCAGGTCTTTTTATACTGGAATGCGTCGCCACTGATTGTCTTCACGTCGTATCAACTTGATGACAGGCAACACACGTCGTGGAGGAGTTCGCAACGGACTAAATCGGGACAGTTCTTGCTTGGACAAATCCAGTAAACTCTGTAACACACCCGTTCTCTCTTGGACTTTGATTTTGGGGGCAGGTTCTTTGTGAGCAGCGGCCACTGCCGCTAAAGAGGAAGAGGGTGTCACCCCTGGAGGAGAAGTTTTTGGAGACACTCTCTTGCGGGTAGAAGCTGTTTTCTGTGGACTTTTCTTTTTCTTTTTCTGAGGCTGTGACCTGGTCTTGACACCGTTGCTCTTTTTCTTTTTCTTCTGCCTACGTTTGGGCGTGGCTTTTTTCTTGGGGACGACTTTGGTAGCATTAGGATCCCATTTATGAGGGAACGAATGATGACACCTCCTAGAGAACCGCTTCCTCCAGGTTTCAAAATGATTTGCTTTTTGGTTTGAGTGTCAATGCGAGGATCGGCTAGCTGCGTCAAGGCTACTTTGTTTCTCTCAAAAAAACGTTTGGTTTGATGTGGAATCTGAATGATGCCTTGCAGTAATTGACGTGCAGTCACCGTAAACCATCGTAAGACTTCTTTGAGACTAGCTTCTAAGACACGAGCACGTATTTGTGGATTTTTTTCGCGACTGATACCGTACAAGGCACGAATCAATTTAATGGAAAGATGAGACTGAAGGGACGTCATGTTGACGATGTGTGAGACAGAGCCAAAGTGACCGAGGTTTTTATAGACTGTTTTTTGGTGATTGTGATTAAGTCGACGAAGGGGACGTGTACACCACAGGCCCTTCGTCTTGGCACCAGTGGTACGAAATCGCAAATAATCGGGAGTGGTGGGTTTTAAATCCACGAGTAAATAAGCGTGTGGGGTTCGAGTGGCATCGTCGTACGTATGAGTCAGCCAAAGCGTTCCTAACTGTTTGGCTAAGACTTGTACTTGCGATTTATCTCTAGGGCTTTTAAACAACACCACGTAATGAGCATTGAGACTGATGGTACGATGGGCTTTACTTTGTTGAAACAAATTTTGAGTGATGTAAATGACACTGGCATTACGATGATGCCCTTTGCGCGTAAACCACAGTTTAATTTCTTCTTCGTCTTCTCCTAACATGTCGGCAAAAATAACCAAATGAGTTTGACTAGGTCAGACACGATCCCGTCGTCTTCGCCAGGAATGCCTTCCACAAAGACGATGGAATCGCCTTGACTTTCTTGCAGAAGGCTGTACGCCGATTGCCACTCTTTGTAACACCATACGATTCGTTGAGGTGGACGATCGATCAAATGATGTTTATGTTCGATCAAACGTTTGACAAATTCGGTTTTGCGGGAACCGCTAGGTCCTGCAAGGAGCATGTTAAAGGGATGGCGAAGATACAAGGCCTCCCAACTAGTCCGATCTACGTGTTCGTCAATGACTTTGACAGTGGAGGAAGAGGGAGTAGAGACAGTAGAGGTTGCCATAGTAGTGTAAGAAATGTCACTTTTGACACGTAGACAGACAAGACAACAGTTTTTATACTTTTTTTTTCAGGACACGTTTATTGTCATCTTTAATTGTGAACAACACGAAAGACAAAAATACATAAAAGCCAAATGGTTATGTACATGAATAAAAGACACATCAAAACGATCATAGTGGAATATAAACAAGTCTCTGTACAACATTTGTGGTGATCAAGAGGTGAAATCGTAGGGGTAGTGTGTAATTTTCTGAGAGTCTCTACACTCCTTGGCACAGTCACACAAAAGTCCAACCGAAATGGCCTTTCGGGGATGTCGGTAATGGTCCTGTCCTGAAGAGAGTGGCTTTCCTCGGTCACGACTTTTTCTGCTTCTGTCACTGTCACTAACACTGGTTTAAAAGTTACTTTTTTCACTGAACGTTTTAATTTTTTAGGATTACAAATCTTTGGCATAGTGTACCACTTCTTTTGTCCAAGCCTCAAAGCCCCAACTTTTCCAGTCACGTACATCTTTCCAGTGAGGGTGTAAGTCACAAGCTACACACACGTCGTCGTACACATCTTCAGTGCCTAAAAGTTGACGAATCTTGTTTTCCCGTAGAGGCTGAGAAGTATCAAGATGAAAGCGCAAAGCTTTGAGCAGAATGAGTCTCTCGTGCGCATTTAATGGGGCCGCTTTCATGCTTTTTGGAGTGGTATGTACTGTTCGTAAAGAGTCCACAAGGAATCGGCTAGTAAACGAAATCCCAGAAAGCAAGTCACTAAGACACACACTACACGTCGACCCCAATTCAATAGACACAGTTCTCGTAATAGACGATCGTAATCCTCTACCGTTTGAATAGTGTCATTGATTTCCTTCCACGGAATCTGTTGTATCACGAATGATAAAGATCGTGGCATGGTAGTCCGTTTTTATACCCTCTTTGGTGTAAGGTAATAAGTGTACTTTTTGAACAGCCTCGATTTTATATTAGTACTGTACCAAAAAAGTTTAGTCACTAACTCACACACTACACGTCGCACGAAGTTTCCTCTTGAACTAGAAAGAATTGTTCTTGTAAAGATATGTTGTAATCCTCTAACTTGTCCGTTGGAATTCGGTGTATTAGGATCACCTTGTAAGTTGAATGAGTGGCATCTAAAAATTTATGAATTTCACGCGATTCATCAATGTCTGACCACTGGAACACTTTCATCAGAATCAATCCTCTTATAGCATTTAGGTACCAGTGGTTCAAACATCGGTGACGTAACGGATGCAATGGTTCTTTGTGTTTCACTTGTATTTTGACGAACTCGCGGTAAATGCGTTCTCTCAATTCCACAGGCAAACCACGAATGTTCTCTTGTAAAGTATCCATGACCATGTCAGTCAAACACTTCTCCTAGAGCGAAAGTAACGGACAAAGTGAGTAATTTCTGACCGATGCCATTCCAGGAATCGGTCAAGAATGTCAATAAAATCTTCAAATGTAAATGGTCTAAAGCGGAATATTAGGAAGAACTAACCCTTGATCCAGAGAAATCTGACTTGCTTGTTGACTTTTGTCAATTTCCTCTTGTGAATTTCTCGACACAAGAGTTCTACAGTCACAAATTGAGATTTGGCTCTGGCAAGTCCCAGCCAAATTTCCTTGTAGAGCTTCTCTTGCAATTCGTTTGGTAATTTTTGAAGATTATTTTCCAATGGGGTTTAAATACTTGTCTAGGGGTTGTCCAACGTTTGACTCCTAGCCACGTAGCTGGTTTCTTACACGACATGGTATACCCACTTCAATGACGAGGTCCCACTAAAAGTAGGCAGTGACAATCCGGAGACCATCGAGCATATTCCAGGTAAGCGCAATCTTTCTTCTCCCACTCGTGAAGTGACACACCGCAACTGAAGCACTTGACTTTATCCCCTACGCCCATGTAGATAAATCCGGCTCTAGCTAATTCTTCGGGGGTAGGTCCTCCCAGATATTTTGGCCATTTTCCTCGGAAGGTTTGGATCCGACTTTCATAGTCGCAGTAATGAGGCAAACGCACAGGGAACGAATATTCGTCTTTCACATGTTCATTTCGATGAGGGTACGGTGAAATATGTAGGAGTTTGCTCAGTTTTACATGACATCCGTAGGGTGGTAGCCGCATGGTTTCATAAGGATGACATCCACCATGAAAACCAGTAAAGTGAAAAGGTGTACGATAACGAGTGGCATCGCTTTCGCATCCGTCAGGTTTGACACGCACAGCATCACTTTCCATGGTAGGTATGGTAGTAGTAGTTATAGCAAAGTTCCCATGATGATGTGGTACTGAATCGCTAAGGTCATAGCGTACGGCATCCCTGCCATCGCAAGGCACAGCATCGCACTCGAGTTTGCTCTTGCTTGATACTTGATGTTTGAAAGGATTCATCTTTCTCGCTTGGCAATGGTAGTCACAATGAACTATCGGTCTTGAACGTTGTCTTTTTTTATAAGCTGGCTAATATCGTCGTGACCGTGCGGTAAAGTGAAGTGATTGGGAAGCCGTACTCGCTTCTGGTACACGATTTGATAGACTTTTTCGAAGGGCCGGCTGACGATTTGGTGTGTGAGTAAACGTACAGTCTTGTGCGGTTCGTGGGTGGTCACTTTAAAATTTCCATCCTGTCCAGATTGCAAGGCTTCTTTCAAGGCGCCAAAGTTCACCAGTCAACTGTGCGATAATTGAGAGTCAGTCCTTTCACTTTACACACGGTGTGTACTTCTCCTTGTGGGTTTCAGTATTCGCAGCCGTAATTTTTACGACCGCCACTTGCAAAACTTAGAATCTTGTCGTCGGGATGCTCGTCCGTCCAGGTTCCTAAACGGTCTCCTCCGATGACAGGGTGAGGTTGACCCAGGTGATCGATGTAAATGCAACTGTCCGTGTCAAAATGCAGCACACGATCTCCTAACAGTTCTAAAGCTTCGTACAGTTTTAAACGAGCATGGGCTGTCACGTAAGCCGCAATGATGACATTTCCAAATTCGTCGGCTTCTACAAAGTCCAGTTCTTCTTCGTAATTGACTAAGATCAAGTTCTCACGAACGACGTCCACGTGTTTCATGTATTTGGTTTTGTCGTGAATCATCTGGAAGTAGCGAGAAGGTTCTGTCAAATACTCCGTCTTGGGTAAACACGGACGTTGTGCCATTTTGCCCCACAAGCAATTTAACATCACTTTGGCAAACGATCGCCTTCCTTCGTTTTTCTCGATGTGGTCTAAAGTGATGCCTTCCTGCTCCCAGTATTTCTCTTTGAATTTCTTTTGGTCTTCGGGAGTGTGGCACCAGGAAGGATAGCCACTGGCTTCTTGTTTCAGTTTCAAAAAAGCATTCACATAGTCTGCGAAAATGCCTTTTTGAATTTTGTCGCCCTTGTGGTATTTTTCAGTCTTGGGAAAGTGGTAAATTTCGTACACTTCTAACAGTTGGTATCCCAAGTCCAGAGCTTTGAACAATTCCACGCTGACCCACGTTCCCGTCAAGGCGCGTTCTTCCTGAGTGTGCTGACAAGGTTGGTCTTGGTTGCACGTTTCGGCACAAGTACGGCACGAGGGAAACATCAGTTTTCCTTGGCAATGGTGAGGTAAAACGGGATGGTACAAGTTCGTGGGAGGCAAAACTTTACATTTGATCAATCCTTCGTATTGTCGAATGTTGTCCAGGCCAACGTGTTCCGTCAGCAATTGCGGGTGCCCTGCGGGAAAGTGACAGTATTTGCACACGTACGGATACAGCGAACACACGTCCAAGTATTTGATTTCTTCTCCTTTCTCTTCGTCGGCTTGGTACAACAAACAGGTGGCATTCATCCGTCCTCCGTACAAACTGTCCCTTGGGTTCAGTGGGTCCACCAGCTTGTAACTTTCCACGATACGCTTAAACTTGGGATCGGTTTTCAAACTGTGATCGTACTCGTGTTCCCACATTTCTACCACTTGGTATCCTTGCTCTTCTAATTTCAATCGCCGCTGACAAGTGTCCTGGTACAAGTCTTCCATGGTCCGTTGTAAAAACTGATTTTTAGTGTCACGTTGAAGGTAGCAGATTGGACATCCGTGAAATAAGCGCCCGTTAAACTCGTACACGATCTGGGGGTTTTCTAAGTCCCAACCATCCACTGAATACCTTCCGATGGCTTTTTCGCCTCCTCCTTTGCGAGCGTGTTGGATCCATTTGTCTTCCTTGTCACACAAGTAATGTAACCAGCGTAGAGCCTTGACCGAGTATTGACGTTTGACAAAGTTCGTCGTTTGAGGACTTATGACAGCTAGGGTGTTTTCGGGCATGAATCGTTGGCGGTACACTAAGGAAAACGGTTTGGCAATGGTGCAGGCTTGTTTCAAAGGATCGATTCCTCCGTGTTCCAAAACAGTGCTCGAAATTTTCCACAGCAACGCCGTAAAATGTCCACGTCGGAACGACAATATTTTAACATTTCTTCCTGAAAGTCGAAAGGGTCCGAGGCGTGAGTCGGGTACCATGCGTAGAAAGCTTCTCGTTGTTCGGTACGCATGTTGTCGGGGTCGTAGTAGTGAGCCTCGGGCAAATGAGGTAGAACGGTGTGTTGATTGGCTTCGGTATTGAAAAAGTGCGGAAAATAGCCTTTGACCATTTCTGTCATTCCAAACGTTTTAGGCATGCGACTCAAAGGCATGGCCAAGTAACTCATCGAATCTTTAAACTGCACTTGTCCCACTTGCATGGAAATGATTTTGGCTCCGTTCAAAGTCACTTTAGGACGTTCGGTACTTTGTTCCATATAGTATCTCAACAGAAACAGTCCATCGTATCCCGAGAAATTGTGAGCCATCAGCGTAGCATAGCGATAACAATCTCCGTAACGTTCGATGTCTTCTTGGCTCCACGTCTCATCGATAGGGTCTAAGATCCATTGGGCGAAATCAGCTAACGTGTTCGGTCCCCGAAAGATGTTTTCACGTCCTACAGGAATCTTGCTACAGTGAGGGCAATGAGTAAAGATAGGCTCTTTGATGCACTTCTCACACGCTCGATGAGCCACGCAGAAATTAGGAATGTGAATGCCAGTCTCTTGCATGCATTCGAAATCGAAAAAGATGAAATGGCCTTTCTTCTGGTCATTATCTTCTTCTTCATGTTGGGATTGGTATTTTTGAATGTAGCATTGGTGTTCCAAGTCCACGATTTGGCGACAAATGTGACATCGCTTCTTTCCTGAACAGACGTGCGCCTTGGCATTATTGGTACGTATGCCTTGTCCACAAGTAGGGCACAATCTCTGGAGCTGACAAGCACTTTTCTGTTGTGAACCTTGAGTCTTTAGATGTTGGTAACAGGTAGGGCTGACAAACGTGCGCTGACAAGCTGGGCAATGCACTCGTTCTTGTCCTTGGTCCAGACAGGGCTCAGAGGCTAAACATCCCTCACATTTCGATCCGCAATGCTTATGTTGCTCTCGATTGTTATAGCCATAGTCACATTTCTCACAGTAATAACTGTACGACAGGAATGCAGTGACACTGGTAATGGCATCAAAATGTTCATCGTGATGATAGACGTGAATGTATTTTCCGTCTTTGAAATCTTTGCCTCGAAACAACAGAGGTCCGCGCACTTCTTGAGGGTGCACTTTCAAGGTGTAGCGTGGAGCAAAGACGTCTTGCAATTTTTGCATTTCAGGAATGCCACAGGGTGTGACTTTGGATATCCCCGCTTGCTGTAACAGGAGTTCTGCTTCTCTTCGTTGTTTGGCTCAGCTAGATTTCTGAATAGTTTGCCAGGCTCTTTTCCATTCTGCCGTGTCGTTCTTGTCGGCATACGTTGTCCCACCACGATGGCACGGGCTAAACATATCTTGTCTTGAGGATTGTCAATTTGAACGATACTGCGCTTGATGCTGCGAAGATTGTCTACCAAGAACACCTTTTAGCCATGTCCTGTCCCTTGGGGAAGAGACACGTGGGTCATGAACAGTGTCGCTTTTCCGTCGGTGATGTGAAACTTGTCGTTGGATTGCTGCACGTGTTGAATCTTGTCCATGACTTTGGAAGGTGTCAGTTCTGCTGGGCTGCTAAACTCGATCCAAAACAGGGGACTTCAAGCTGTCGCGATGAATAGAAAGTCTCAAGCGATCGTCTTCTTTGGCTTCACATTGCTGTTTCAATGTGGTTAACAACGAATCCCACACATCGGTGATGAACCCTTCTGCTTTCTCCAGTGGTATGTCGGACTTGAAATCTTTAAACTTCACTGCGTACGTGTAGGCCGTAGTTCTAAATTTTCTAGAGGAGCGTTTGTCCGTCTCTCTAATGTGGTAGTACTTTTCAGGGTTTACTGGTGGTGATGGACTTTGGTTTGGTGTAGACTCTCTGGGTCTAGATTCCGGCTCACTCATGTCATCTTCAAAATCGCTGGCATGAATTTGAGCCAAGACTTCAGCTACTGTGCGAGGCGATAAATCACGTTTCTGCCTCTTACTTTCTTCTCCTTTCTTTACGAAATGATGCGATCGTTTCATCTTGACTGCAAAAAGTCAAATGACTACATTTGAAACGCCATGGACCCCTATATATCCATGTCAGACCAGTGTATATATAAAGGGCTGGTGCCTTCTCTCAGTATTCATTTCGCTCTCAAGCCGACAAGCACGATGGAAGAACCCACACAGATTGAACTTCTGATCAGAGCTTTGTGAGGTGTCATAGGAAGGTTTTCTTCAGACAAGCCGACGGACTACTCTCCCTCCTTTCGAGATAAAAGTCAAGATACTTGCTATATCTGTCAGAAGAAAGGGCATTGGGCTACAGAATGTCCAGACCGTCAAGAAAGCAAGACCAGTGTCAAAAGAGACATGAGTCAGGATGCCTGTTATCATTGTAAATAGAAAGGACATTGGTCTTCAGAGTGTCGTAAGAAAGAACAGGAGCAGGAGGAGGAGGAGAAAGAAAAAGAGGTACCCTCGGCAAAGGAAGAACCCCGTCACGTTCAGAAAGAGAAGACAGAAAAGAAAAGAAGACGAGAAAAAAGTGAGGAAGAAGAGGAGGAAAAAACTGTGAAAGTTAAGAAATTCAAGAAACAGAGAGAGTAAAGAAAAAAGAAACAGAAGAAGTCTATGAACTTTTTAAAAAAGTGTTGTGTTGTGTTGTGATATTTGATTGTAAAAATTTGTACCAGAATAGACCAGACTGAAAAAACGTAAGTGTCTCTTGGTTTTGATTGTTTAGAATATTTAGGACCTTCACTCACGCACTCACAACACGTACATCATTGAGCAAACAAGGGATTTTGAGTTTTAATTGATTTTGGCAAAATGAATAGCGTCTCTTTTCGAAAAAGTGAGTGGCCCTGAAAAGGACCTTTGGGTGTTTGTTTTTTAAAAACAAACAAACTCAGGAACGAGAAGCAATCAGCTTTAAATGCCTTAAGCCTTTGCCACGGCCAAGGCCTACTTCTGGACTTGCTCCTGTCAATGATTTAGTAGAAATCACTAGGGGTGGTATCTCCGGTGTAGTAACAGGGTTGGACTGTTTGGCTCGGGAAGGTCTTTTTCTCTTGGACCGTAATAAAGAAATCTGATACATTTGTTTAAGACTTCTTAACTCTGCCAAAATGTCCAAGAGTACGATTACCGTTTGAGGTTCACTGTTCTCCTTCTATCCTAGACCTTGTTTCTTCTCTACTGCTTCTTCTTCTTCCTGTCGTTTCCTTCTTGCCTCTTTTTCTCGCTGTTGCTGTTCAAGGAGAAATGCTTGTTCTGCCTCTTTCTGCTGTTATAAAAATTTCTCCAATTCTTCTTTCTATCTCTGTTTAAAATCCTCGACGTATGGTAAAGAAGGAGAAGGTGGTGAAGGCGCTGGTACCGGAACAAATTCTTGCGAAGAGAGAAAATCTACTAAATCCCAGTTGAAATCGACCTCTTCAGGAAGTAGCGCTGTGTTAACTTTGGTAGCCGCTGCTATGCCATCGCTTTTCGTCTCCAAAGACGGTGCACCCCAATTCATTGTCTTCTTAGTTTCAGTCATGTTTCACAAAACAATGTCGCATCGATTCACTGCGCACAGACGCTAGCGCACCTATATAGAGAATGTGACGTCACAGGTAGCTCTCTTCGGATTGGAAGAGAGACTCCGCGAAGTGACTGAATTTTGTAACGCGTGTTGTCATTGGTGAACAATTTCAATCCGTTTCGATCCGGTCTTCCACTATAAATAAACACGGTTCACTTCATTCCCTTCACCTGTTCTCGTCACAAGATGTGGACCAACGTAGAATCGTCTACCCTCCTATCGTGGATGCTGTTCAACCCGGACTATCCAATGTATGTCAGATCATCTTGGGCAGTTACCGAGATCACTGATACAGCCCTTTGGAAACGAAGGATCTATGTGGAGAGACAAGGCTGTCTGAAGCGAGTCCTCATCTACGGTCCAGAGGTTAGACAAAGCTTGAGAAAGAGAAGAAGATCAGTGCGATGCCCACTATGTTAACGAACTGGTGTTAACATAAAACCCAAAGGCCCTTTTTAGGGCCACTTCCTATGCCTCGAAAAGATATTTATTCTCACTTTGCCTATATATGTGTTATCTATGTGTTGTCTATGTCTATGTCTCTCTATTGTCTTTGTCCCTCCCTAGAGTAGCTGCGCGTATTTAGGTCAGCCCCTTGCTACATTGTTGCAAGTGTCCAGTACCGTGACGTCATGCCACCTGTTCCATTCCTCTTGTCCCTATACAAAATTCCCATTGTCCGTATACTACCCCAAGGTGATTTTTTTGTCCGTATAAATCTTGTCCGTATATTCGGTATTGGGGTCCCGTAATGCTAATTCCCATTGTCCGTATACTACCCCACTATACTACTATCATATTCTTCATTTGGGCCCAGTACTAATTAGACTGACCATATGATAGACATCAGTCTGGAGCCGCCCTAGGTGGAAAGGAGATTATACTTACCATGGCGAACTAAACTTTTCATTGGCTTGATTTGAATTTGAGAGTCATACAAATGTATATTCAAAGTACCGTCATGCGTTGGGACTGTTACTCAGTAGTAGCTGTTGCAAGTATTGCATTTAAGGTACAGGTAACATATCAAGTCCAGATAATTTTGTTGCTAATTTTCAACACCAAAAGATTTTTGGATAATGGCTTGGACATTATAAGTTTAAATTTTTCTAAGTTGTAGCAAAGTTCTTTTTTCACCGCCTGAGTAACATTGTAACGATGTAGTCATTGCTGAACTAAACCAATAACATTCGTACAACCTGAGCGATATGTCAGTAGTAACATAGATAATGCGCTAGAAATCTTAAACGTTGTTTTCTAAACCAAACAAAGGTATCAGTAGAATTACGCACGTTAAAAAGTAAAATACCAGACCAAAGTTCAACTTCTATATTGGAATCATAGGTCTGTAATAAACGACATTTCGAGGCCTAAGGCAACTTGTCCCCACTGAACTCTTCTGATTTCTACACTTCTAGCTTGATTGTTACTTAATAAGAGCGCTGTTTGGCTAATAAAAGGACACATGAATCTGTAACTGTTTTTCTCTTTGATGTTTGCATTGTTGAGTTGTAGCGGAATCACGATTGATTTACTGAGGTTTTATGGTCAAATATCAAAAAGAACATTTGACGATTTAAACATTTTGCTTGATAATATTTTTCCAAATTAAATTGGTTTTTAGTATCAAAGCAGTGACAAGAACTCGTCTAATGAGTTTCTGAGAATTTGATATCTGTTAAAATAAACACGTTGGAAAGATACTAAATGAATTGTCGCGGCATACACACACACACACACACACACACACACACACACACATCTGGTGTAAAGTAACTATATATATATATATATATATATATATATATATATATATATATATATATATATATATATATATATATATATATATATATATATATATAACCTAGTGTTTTGATTTAATGAATGACAGTGACGTATAAGCCTAAATGTTGTTAATTTCTTGGAGTTTTTTTTTTCTTTCTCTTCTTGTTGGATTTTTCGGCACAGTAACCACTTCATTGGTTATATCATGTACAGGAAATGGAAGCTAAGTGCCTGTCTAATGGACATACCTCGATAGCTGACACGGATTGTTCTGGACAGGTATGGAAACCGCAACCCTTGGATTACGAATTCGACTCTCTCCCTGCTAAGCTACTGCCGCATGCAGGTATGATGTCAGAGTCACTAGCTCTATAAGCGGAAGTATATGAGTAGCATTAGGACTTATTGGACTTCTAGGATTTTATTCTTGGAGCTATGTATTAATCGGAGGGCTCTTGTTGTTTATTTAATAGGTTATTCTCGTCTTTATAAAGTGAAATTCTGCATTGTCCATAGTAGCTTTTTACACTGAATGTGCTTCCTTTCTCATATGTGCGATAAATCAGAATATTTGTTTCGGTCCAAGGTTACCACGATACCAATTATTGAAGAAAATAAATCTCTTTTTAGCAATTTTAAGTATTCAATAGTACTTAAGTTCGCAAGATTATATCTTTGGTTTATTAGACGTTTTTCCTTTTTCAGTTTAAACACAATCCTCTGTTTATATTGTGTTTTGCATTTCGCCAAAAGACCAAAATACAGCGGCCTAAATATGAACACAAGGGTCTTACATTAAATCCTTTAATTTGCAGCCTAGATCTTACGTCGCAGTTGCGTGTCACCGTTGCTGAAATTTGGTTTTATAGAAAATACTTAAATTCTCGAGACTGATCTTTATTTATCATTCCTAAAAGACCAAGTTTCTTCCGCGTTCTCCTCTTGAAAACTGTTTCTTTCATTATTCCTTTCCGTTTATTCTTAATAAATTGCGATTTCTTATTTATATAATTGTTCTAGGTAATAAAATGGAAACAATAAGAAAAATCTTTATGGAATATATTGTGTCTTGAATAAACTTCTCAAGATGATGCCATCGCTATAAGGCAGGTGTGGGCAAAATACAGATCGCGGGCTGGATCATATCCGTCTAACATTTCTATCCGGCACACCAAGACTCACGGCAATTGTGGAAACTACTAGAATCTTCCTCCATTAAAACTAACATATTGGATTGTCGTCTGTTGTCCCCAATACTTAAAACGGCTATTTAAACACCGTTGAAGCAGCAATACGCGGAGGAATTTATGGTAAAACACATTCACTTTGTCAGCGAACACTGTACAGCAGGATAAAATACCAAAAGATTGTAAAGTAATTTCATTAACACAGTAGAAAAATGCACCCCATTACTACTTACCGAATTTTGTAGAGTGACTCCCCGATGAAAATGATTGCTCATCACTGTTATAAGCTTCGATTTTTCCACGTGATCTGTTGGCGGTATGAACTCTGGAGAAGATTAAACATAAGATGACATGATTGCGACTTCATTGTCTAATTTAATGATAACAAATATCATAAAAGTTTGAACACGGACATAAGATTACAGTGAAAGAACAAATTGCAGTCAACGAAAAAAGTAAACGGCACTTTGAAAAATAATTGAAACTTTACAACTTGCCATAAGTCGACTTCAAAGAATTTATCCTCAGAATTGCTATACTCAACCATTGTGTCATGCAAAATAAATTTACCAAGGAATTTTGATCAATCTTTAAATACTCGTTCAGTAAGTAGTTGATGGTCATTTGGTTACAAAGAGTTGTTGCCTATTCTGTCTAACAGGGTGAAGTCGATATATGCATTCCTCTGTCAGCGGATACTGGCAAGCTATACGCACTAACTGAGGTTCATCCTTCAAGAAGTGTATACGAGAGCGTATTGATTTGTTCTGTTTCAAGGACACCACTCTCCAGTGATGGCTTTATATTTTTTAAGGCTTGTCTGTAGAGGTTTCATGCCACATATTTTGATACCTATATAGAATATACTGATTTCTATACTATTTGAAGTTGGCATATTGAATCTTCATTTTAGTAAAGGTTGACTGCAGGTAGCTTTGGCTTCTTTATTTGCACTTTCATTACCCTTTATACCAATGTAGCTAGGCAGCCAACAGTACAGAATACTATTTCAAAGATTTTATGAGCAGAATAATGTTTCTATAAGATTTAACGGGTTGTAAAATTTACAATTTATGTATGGCTTAAGGCGTGGAAAGAAATCAGGATGATGGAACTTGTTTTTGAAAAGTTTCAGTGGAGTTCAAAAATTTGAATACGTCTGTAATTTATTCTGTAAAAATGAAGACCTTTCCCGGTAATCGGTCTGAGAGGGGGCCGTGGAGTGTTACAACGGTAGCGACAACCATGTCTTTGTCTTACGAACCGTTATCACACCGTAACTTATGACCACGACAGCATATACTGATTTCTTTGAATTTATTTTTAAATGCAAAAGGTTTCCGAAGAGTCTTTTTTTGAAGCGGCAAAGATAAAGATCATTGTTAACTTTTTGTTTTAACAACCAAGATCGTTATCTGAGAATACATATATTTTTCGGAATTTTCAAGATTTTTCTTCCTGCTTCAATTTGAGATCACGTCCGGATGCAATAAGTTGAAATCAAAGTTGGTTAATGTGCATGCAAGTTTGGTATTTGGGCCTTAAGGCGACAAATACGCGGGATTAGATGGATTAGATTATTATGGTAGCATACTGTAGAGCCAGTTTCCTTCATCATGCTGACTGGTCTAAGGCGATCGAATTGCCAATCACTCACCAATCACCACTGTCTGCTGGATTTGAGTCTCGGCTCGACCAAAGTGTGTATATGAAAAAGCTTCCTAGTATCACCCTGTGCATCTTTGGTCCTTCATGGGGTCTTCCCAGGTTCTTCCTTCATCAAATATACTGGCCGCCATGTATAGCTTATCATGTACTGAAAAATAGCGTTAAACCAACAAAACCACAAAACCTCTCGTCCTAAATAAAGTGATGATTTACTTCCCGTAACCTAAAAGCTTTCTGAATGGTGGTTCTAAATGTCTTCAAAATCTCCGTATCTAAGTGTATCGGATCAAGCATCTGAAGATACGATTTGCGAGCTGATCCGCACACAACTGAGCCCAATTACATTGTAGGTATTAGTAGATACCTGTATAATTTGCGGTCCGTATAATCTACGGTCGAGTACCTCCAGTTAGAAATTTTGAAGCCTTGATATTTTTGGGTACAGTATAGTGATATTGCTTCTTGATTATATTAATATTTAATGTGACAACAGAATAAAGCTTTAAAATGCCGTTTCTTTTTAGTTAGACATCCATTGGTGATATGGATTCTCTGGTTTTAGAAATCACCCAATCCACTCTCTGTTTGAAACATATGTAAGGCCAAGGAAATTCCTCTTCAAGTCCGCACTGTTCTATCATGATTAACGCTGCAACTCTCTCTCCCTCTCTTTTGAGAAGAGGTTTGGAAGTTATAAATTTTAGGAGTAAATGACAGAAATGCAATGTCAGTTGTCAGTGACAGAAGTGAAAAGTTTCTATAAACTCTTCTAGCAAACTTAAAGAAATCACACATTTAAGTAAATGATGTGCTTTAGATGTACTTTTAGACTGATATAAAACAAGCAGTTCCTAACCTTTCATTATCATTCTGGAGATGCTAATAGCAGCATCAATGTTGTGTTAGTGTGTGTTGGGGGGAGGGGGTAATCACAACAACAGTCTAGCTAATCTGGAAAGATCAAAGTTTAATCATCCAACATTAGACCATGCTGGAATATTGATATACTGATGTGTGGACCCTGTTAAACTTACAAAGTGACATATCAAATAAATTCATTGATACATAGCCACTGAAATTGACCGTACATATACAATTACTCAATACAATTTAACAGAAATTTCTTCTCAGACACCAATTCACTTACAACTGACTTTAATGATTTCTGGAGTTTACAAAATCATAGTAAATAATAAGATAAGGTATAGAACAAATATTTACAGTGGAAAATTCAGTTCAAGGTAAAAAGTATTTCACCTGCTTGGCTTTTAATAAGCACATACCATAAAACAACTCCTGCGGAAGCTAAATCTGTCCGTCAAAGTCACTCTCTTGTGCACTTAGATCAGAATGAGTATCTGGATGAGATTCAAGCCATTGTTTCTTTCAGCATGACTAACCGATTAATCCTAATCTTTTACCATGCAAACTGAGACATGCAAAAAGAAAAGAAACAAGTGATATTGATGTACTCTTAACATTCAGTGAAAACATAAGAATTTCACAGGAGAAACTGTATGTGTATTGTCCAATGCATGAAACTGCCACTTAATTTTAAGCTTTTCCCCCTTTGTTAACAGAACCTAGAAATTTCAAGATATATACATAACAGTGAAACATTTCCTATTATCACCCAAGTGTGAGATATGAATCTCTTATGTCAACTTCACAGTGGGGTCATGAAGGTAGAAACTATGTCGGAGTGCTAAAACTTTCATTCTTCTCACCAAAATATAGCAAGCAATATGCCATATGCATCACTATTTCTAACACCGTTCCATTGGTGACATTCAACATTCACAACAGTATGTTTATGCATGATTCCTCTGAAGTCTAGCTGCTCCTGTGGAGTTAAATTACTTTAAAGAATGTTATGTTGACATGCTAAGCAATTGTTTCTGTGTGTCTGTATTGAAATGTGATTAATATTCATACAAATAGGTGTGCAAACCTTAACAACTACAGAAAAAGCAAGACAATACATTATGGTCACCATTTTGGTCCCATATTTAATAAGTTAAGTCCAAAATATACTACTTTGTCATGATGTAAACAGTTCTCACATTGAGGTACAAAACACAGTTACCTCCCTCTCCAAAGAGCATTAGATACAACACTACGTGATATATGGAAAAAGGAAGGAAATATAATGAAGCTAATGCATAAAAATTATTTAAATATACACAAAGAAACAGAAAAGTATAATAGATGTGGCTGACTGCACCATAAAAAAATTACCATTTTTCCTTAAGGGGGCAGGGGCCAGTTTTTATGTACAAATTTAATGCCGCAATCAGTGACCTAGTACAAACAAATCATAAAAAATCAAATACACAAGTGAGGTCAAGAAGGTCCATATTTTTAGATACCTATATTAAAACAAAGCATAAGATTATTATCCACTTGACCAGAGAAGTAGTGGCAGTTCATGGCAGAAGAAGTTTATGCACCCTAACCCCAAATTTATACCTGCAATTTTCATGTCCGAAGGTCATTTTTGACACCATAGGATGCTCACAGTGCAAACACAAGCCCCTTTCCTAGATGACAATTCTGCAAAACAGTGTGTACTAAACAGGCTGATGCAGTTGAAAATAGTTGTCATCCAAGCCGTTTTTGAGATATTCTACTTGCCCCAAACCCATGTGTTTACTGCTATGGGAGGCTAGCTCTTCTTCCTAGCCAACTATTGGTATTTCACTATCAACATACTGCAGAGTAACTATGGAAGATGTACATGCCTGACATCAATTTCAAGAACAACACAAGCCCAAAGCACCTAGTTCACAAATATATCCATATCTTTAATTAGTAAACAATAATAGCTGAAAAAGTCACACCATAGCCGTAAGTTAAGAAATTTGCCAGGGGCCAATTTACCAAACTGGACCATGCCACCTTAAGGATTTGGCTGAAAATGATTTATGTCACAAGTTGCATATATATCTATATCTATATATATATATATATATATATATATATATATATATATATATATATATATATATATATATATATATATAATGGCTTAAGCAGGGCTGGACTTTTACATCGAGATACTTAATTATGGGTTGATCAGCGTGCCGGTGTATATGACGCTAGAGCTTCAAACATTCTTGCCCATCTCACGGATGAGATAACCAGCTGCGAGACGTTTCAATCAGATCCTTTTGAAAATAGACAACAGTTTTCCCATGTTTAAGGAAAACTGATTGTGATTGACTCGTACAGACATGTGCTTTTTAGGACGTTACATTCAGTACATGTGATTGAAACATACGGATTGCTTTCTAATTGCCGTTTGCGTATAAACCTTCCTCATGAAGCTGTTTGTAAACTTGGGGATAATGCCTGTCGTATCATATGGATTACTGCTGCATTCACCACGTTCTTCAGCATTCCAAAAATAACAGTGAACGATTAAGTGTGTGGAAGCCTTGTTTGTTACTCGCCGTATACAGTAGATTGCGCACCTGTCAACTGCAACGCCTATTTTTTTTTACTACAGGATGGATTGCCACAGAAAATGAGATAGGAAGCAGAAAGACTGACATAAAGAGAAAGTCAGGTACCTAAATGTTTAGATGTTCGAATCAAAACTATTTGAAATTATTTAAGTCGAAATATGCATAATTTGTTTAATGAAATAGATCGTAATTTCTTACTGATTGCGACTAGTGTTTTATCCATACACAAACCTCATTAAATTCATCGAGCATGCCAAAAGAATGATTTGCCAATTAGCCACTTCTAAATATTTTATTTTATGTTTTTCCTATAAGTCTTAAAGCCACAATGCCACCGTTTATCATAAATTTCACCATTCTTCCCATCACTTAAGCTTTGAAGGAAGAAAAGATTTGTTTTAAAAAATATCTGACAATAACCGTCTTTGAAATAATTAATATGCTAGGTTTAAACGATGTTCAAATGTTAAGTTTAAAAATTAAGTGTTGCCACCTCTTAATTCAGTCGCCGAAGTCGCTCGGAAATCCATCCTTTTTCGCAAGTCCTCCAAAAGGAGCGACGTCACGCATTCGACAAATTCCGTTAGTGACTAATCTAATAACAACATTCACACGTGGCAGACAAATTGATTCCAGGTGGAAGGAAGAGAGGTAGGCCAGTTTTAAAGTTGTTTTGAGACGTTTAAAATTAAAGAAGTTTGTAAACATATAAATAATATGCCTGACCTTTTACATTCATTTCTTAATACAATTCATTTATATTTGGAATAAGTAGTCTAAAATAATATTATATGAGGATCACGTACCGTATCCGACATAGCGTGGTGTTGGCTTCTTCTGTCTACAACGGTGAAGCTATCAAATCTTGTGTTCCATCTTTCGACTGAAATTGGTTGACCCACGGATGTCGCCGATCAACATCGGATTAATTCGTGCGCATGCGAAAAATGGCCGGGTTTCTCAGTTCATGACTCGATGTTATAAAACTTCGATGGTATCTGGTTCTTCTGTCTACAACGGTGAAGCTATTAAATCTTGTGTTCCAGCTTTCGACTGAAATCGGTTGACCCACAGATGTCGCCGATTAACATCGGATTAATTCGTACGCATGTGAAAAATGGCCGGGTTTCTCAGTTTGTGACTCGATGTTGTAAAACGTCGATGTTATCTGGTTTTAATGGAACCCAATGATATTTACGACCAATATCTTTAAAGATTCACTCTTATTCCAATGATTTGGCATCTTCCACGTAACGGCGGCATTAGGACGCTAATGTTGAAGCCATTTCTTCAAAAACAAATAATAATCGCTGAGAGGCAAATCTGAACAGCAAAGGAGACAAAGTTTAAATCTTTTTTTTTAAAATCAACAAACATCAAATACAGAAAGAAAAACTAGCCTTAATAAGCAAATATCGATGACTGCTGGTCAGAAGGTGGAGATGAAGATGGTGCCTACCCACGCTAAAAGTGATGCACTGCAGGCTGCCTCAGCAAACGTCAACCAATCAGCAACCAAAAGGGTAGCCCCTGTACAAATCTTTGACGAGATTTGAAACGGGGTCTAATCTGGCTGGATTGAAATAAAATTTACTTGATGCAAAACATTTAATATCCTACAAAAATACCAAATGTGGTGCAACACAACTAACAAGTCGCGATATCATAGCATTAAGGCTAATCAGATCGCTAAATAAATGTAACTAGTGTTTATGACACCACCTCCATCTTGTATTGAGAGAGAGAGAGAGAGAGAGAGAGAGAGAGAGAGAGAGATTTTGTTGAAGTGAGTCGTAACGTATTACTGATCACGACAAAATATTAACACATACACAAACAACGTTTTCCCCATGAGCACACGACTGTAGCATACTAACAATATTAAAGTTTGCTTCATAAACTATTTGCGTTAATTTACGGAAAATCCGTTTCTTCTCTCCTTATATATCTTTTTAACTGTTGAGTATTGAAAACTTCACTGATATTCCTGAGGAACTCCAGTATATCATTCCTTGGTAACAAAAATTATTTGTTATTTATTGATTAAATTTGGTGACAATAAATATTTCTTAATATGTTAACATGTTCACAAGATCAGTGTAGTCTAAAAATCATTGTCAAAATCTTTTGACCTTGAAGCTAATATCATGAAGTGAAAGTCACTGAACTCGACAAGATATACCCACATACTGTGTCTGGTTCAACCCACAATTAATATTTCAAGAAACAAGCAAGAACAAAACAGACAAACCGGGCAAACCGACAAAAAAAAAAAAAAAAAAGAAAAACCAAACAAACAAACAGGCAAATCAACATCATTCAATGTAAAATTCAGGCAGTTCCACAAACTAAGTTTGCTGAAAATCTATTCTGTTCGTGTTATCATTTTCACAACCCCATTACATATAAAAGCTGAGTAAAGACCTTTTAATGTCGGAGAACTCTTTCAACGCGTTTATTGGCAACAAAAATAGAACCCAAAGCAACTCAGTACAATATTTTGTCAAACTTCATTGATGTAGGTACAAGTGGCTGTGTTCATAAAGTAACAAAGGGTTTGTTGCGACCTTCGACTTGCCACCCCGTCCCACTCCACCACCACCCCTGCCGGTCATCCAGGTCTGTTTGGTAAGTTCTTTCACAATCATATAGACATGGTGAAGATGAGATCTGCTCCACTTCCATTCAGGTCAGATTATATATGACACAAAGGGTTTTAATGAAAACGCCATTTGAGTGCCACCTTCCCTTCAAGAGGATTAGTGATAATACGATGTTTAAAAGAAAACTATGGATATCATGTTGGAGGTCAGGTTAGCATCAGTTAAATTCCGTATCTGCTAAGTACCGTCTACGATTCCACTCGGTTTGTTTCTTATTATAACATAATTTATGTTAATATCATAATATTTGAGTGATTTGTAATGTGATGACATTTTTTTTTACATGTATGCAGATATTTGGGGTGTTGAAGGCAGGTTATTTAGAATTAAACGCGTATTTCAGGCAATAACGTTGTTAGAAAACGGTAATCTTTGCAACCTTAAGGTTTATAATCATGTCTGCTTGAAATTATTACACACTAACATTCACGGTTGATTACTCACACAGACAATTATTTATTCGTTGGTAAGGACTTAATTTAATTTGATACAATCTGACTTTGTATTCAGCTTGTGGCCATTAGTTTATCAATTACTGCAATTCACCCCAGGTGGCAACCTCTTCAACTTTGTGCTAATATCTTGCATTACGGGAGAGAAATAGGTTAAGTTACGATCATTTTGTCTTTATGCTTCTTTCTGTGTCTAAATCACACTGACAGTACAGGTGTGAAAATGAGTAACAGTAAGATAAAGAAAATAAGACAGCAAAAGACACTTTCGTACCTTTGAATTTCGTTGAAGGCAGTTTGAATTTTCTAACGTTGATCGATATTTGTTTATTCTTTCAAATTCTGATTTTTTTGCCATTTTGTTCTTGTGAACTGAGAGTGGTGAAACGTTTTTGATATAACTCCAATTCAACCGTGGAAAAAGAATAACGGAAAGGTCAGTTTATAACAGAATGAACTAATTTGCGGCAGAATGAAAGAGTTTATGGCAGAATGAATTAATTTTCGACAAAATGAAATAGTTTATGACACAATGGCAAATTCCATCAAAGATTCTACATTAGCCTGTGCTTTTGCGGTATACGTTTATGACACAATGGCAAATTCCATCAAAGATTCTACACAAGTCTGTGCTTTTGTATTATAAGTTTATGACACAATGGCAAATTCCATCAAAGATTCTACACTAGCCTGTGCTTTTGCGGTATAAGTTAAGATTCCTTATTGAAGGTTCTCACATTTGTTTGTATTGAGAATACAGAACATGTTACCCAAAGAAAGAAATTAATTCAAAGTGGTTTCCAGTTCTATTCCTATCATTTTAACATAATTTGAAATATTTGCAGTTGGAATGAAATTTGGATGCGTATGACTCATATTGTGCAAGAAATAAAAACAAAATTTGTAGACAATGTTTACGAGGATTGCTAAGACTCCGGGCACTATTTCTTCACTGCTTCTATTGCTTTTCTAAATATATTTCTTATAAGGAAAATTGCTTCTGAATTCATGCCAGCTCAATATAAACCTCCATACATGAAGATAATTTTGTTGCAAAATTTTCCTTTGAAATATACGGAAGTGTGGTTTTCAGTTGTAGCTTTTGAAGTTTTGTTGTTGCAGCTTACGCATCGAATGCACAGAATAAGTGAAATGCTGGATTGGTCGACCAGTCCTAGCTGACTGGTCTCTCACGGTACTTATACGCTTCTTTTGTTTTTGCTGTTTTTGTTCAAAGTTTATTGAAGAAACTTTAAAATTTCAAACAATTCAAGATCAGTACTGCGTTTCTTTTAAAAGCTTTGCTTAGCTTGAATCTACTGAGTTTTCTGTGGGATTGTTTTTCTTCCATTTCTTATAGAAGCGTTTTTGATTATGTGCTGAGTTTATTTTCTGTTGATAAAATCAGCTGTGGTTTGTCTTGATTTATTTGTTTGACGAACTATTTTTCCCCATTCACGGTTAATATATTTAATTACCCTGCCTTTCCTGAAACGTGATTTAATTGGATGTTTTATCTTTAGATAGGGTAATATGAAAGGTAAGTCAGAAGGTCCAATTTTATATTTGAATACAGCCAGAGCAAGCCTATCCTTTTATACTCCAAAACTGTGGGCCTCTTCGGTCTTGTAATCACTTCTGATACAGTGTAACAGGTTCACTTTCAAATTAGCACTTATTGCATATCGTATTTACAGGCCCAACCGCTAATACAAGGTCACTTTTGAGGACTGGTTGTGACACTTGCCGTTCATTTGATGAGGTAGAGACTTTCACTATACAACTCAGGTGTTAATTTAATGACACCATGGCATTTTCTCTCTTTCCTCTTGGCATAAATACTTGAAAAGGCTTTCTCTAGGATATTAAATTAATGTTTGACGGTACATCTTGATATACATATTTCTTGGGTCTCTCTGGTGGAGGGGAAACTTTTTTATATCAGTTGAATGTAAATCCGGATTGCTGACTGATAGTAAAGATAATTTAAGATAATTTAAAAGTGCAAACGTATTATAGGAGGTTATTTAGTAAAGGTAATTTGAAAATGCAAACTTCTTTAAGGTGTTTATTTACTTACTTCCCACGCGTAAGTAAGTAAATACAGCAGTGACTTTCAAGAAATTCAAATTCCTTTTATTCTCAACCTGCCTATTACTCTAACGCAATTAATGCAAACACTAGCATAGCTACATGGACATACTAAAAGAAATATTTTAAAAAATCAATATTTTCTATCTTAGTAATATTATTGTGTTATTTATCGAACATATATATTTACGGGCACGAGAAGACTAGGGGTATTATGTTACAATTAACGCGATATTTACTGGTGCAGACCTACTAATATAATACAGTTATTTGAAAGCTAACTAAAATAAAATGGAGATGACAGAATGCAACAATTATGGTCAATCTCCAAATCCTGATTTATTCAACCAAACTGTCATGCCGGGTATACTTACTATAGTATTCGAAACCTCCCGTTTGGTTGTACCCCCACCATCGATTTTTAAAGCAAAAAGCATCAAAGATATGAAAAAGGCGCAAACCTTAGTCAGTTCATACATCAATATATAATTTTTAACGTGATTGTTGCTAGGGTGTCCCAAACACTGTTAGCATGTTTGCATTTTGAATTAACGGGAGGTTCTTTATTGATACGGTCGCTATAGTTGCATGTATACTAAAGTCCCTCCTTTTTAAATAATCAGATTTATAGAAATACTAAAACTAGGCATTGCAAATATTGCACGCAGATGACACAGTTTTTGCTGAAATGGACTGTTATAGAAACTAGAAAAAGACGCTGTGTAGTCTGCCTGGTTGTTTACATGGACATCTTCCATTTGGTTGAAATACCAAAAAGCTGTCTTTTGTGTACCCCCTGGCGTCAGTCAGGTTCGAAATTATAAGTTGGTGAATAAGATGACTCAGCTTTGGACAATTTTTATATCCTTGAACCTTTGTCGCTTTAAGATAGAACACCGGGTACAAACAAACGGAGCGCGTGCTATTACCAGCCTTAGCAAATGCGGGGCCCGATTTGGATCATTTTGGAATTAGGCGCAGGGCCCTATCTGAGCACGGCATTTGGAAATAAACTTTTAAACAAGTTTTATATGATACTGAACTTAAAATTTTCTGCCATCGCTTTAAAATAACTTTCTCTTTATAGTTATATTTTTAAAAATTACTAACGCGCGGGGCCCCTTGTGAGCTCGGGGCCCGATTAGACCAAATCGGTCCAATCGGCCTAAGGCCTTCCCCGGCGAATACTATAGTGTGCTTCCTTTGCCTTGGGCGGATAGCAGAAAGCAATAGTAAATCTTACATATTTTATTCTTACAGTAGCTGAGGTATATCGCACAGTATTACAGATCGAAAAGTCTGTGATTCGGTTCTTGCCAGAGGTAAAAATGAGTTTTATACAGATGAAAACCACTAGTCTACTGAGGCCAGCAGGAAATGTATCAGGAACAAGATCATCTACTGCTAGTATATCCAGCTAATTAACCCCGTAGTTAACATATCCAAAGCTCTAATAAGTATGTCAATTGTAAGATGTCGCAACTAAGTTTTATGGGCTTGCAAGATGAATGAATAAATTCCAATCTTGAAAATAAAAATCGTGAAGCAGTCATACAAAAGCAAGCTTGCAAAATTACTCCTTCAAAAAGATAACTTGCAAACAGTTATGACAATGTTAAGATGCAGTGGATACTGTACTGACTCGAGTGGTATAGATGAAGTTTGCTTTAATACACATATACCAATTACAGACTTTCTTTGATATTATGATGGAAACATCTACATAATGTGCCGGTTGTACGTGTTGTAGCAGCTTGAAATCTAAGTGAAGCAGTTGACGAAATTGGAAACCACGGAAAGGCCTGAGCAAAAAAAAACAAACAACAACTTGACCTCCAAACTGTAATCCAGAGACATTATAAAAGAAGCTAAACGGAAATAAGAACAGCCAACTGGTGGTGCCTCTTTTCTCTCATGCTACGAAAAGGCGTGGACCATGGAATCGTCATCTTGTTTATATGGAACATGTGTACATGAATTCATTAGTGCGAATGGTCTCGCACTACATTACCGAAGTGAAGATATTTTAACGGACTTAACCACTTATCATCAGATAGTTTAAACACGATAATTTAGTTGCAAATAAACTGGATATTACATCTTAGGCAGTTGGGAGCATGTCGTGCTATGGCCCACTTAAACCAATGGATTACCATAAATCTCTCGACGTCTGCACAAGATATTACGAGCGAGTCCTAGTGCGATATTTTGAGGAACCGAGAGAGTACTGTTTAAATACATCAGGAAAATAACGAGACAAAAGGAAAAGTAGTAATAGCACATCATACAAATCCAGTCAAACCTAGCGAACGTGTGGCGACTATAATTCTTAAGATTGTAATGCCAAAAGAAGTCGTCAGTGACCTTACGAGAATGGCTGATAATGGATGGAAATATGCATATGTTTCTTTCCAGATCAGTTTACTTCAGATCGTGCGACATTCAGGTTTATGAAGCGTAGGATTAACCTGAAGGTATGGTAAGATGTCTATAATATATTTTTCTCAAACATGATAACGAACGATATACTTTCAGCTTATTTACCCAAACAAATAGTGTGTGTGTGTATGTGATTTGGATTTTTAAAGTAGCTTTAACGATTTTTTTAGTCATATGGCTACGATGACTGCATGTGGCAGTTTATAGTGATGTCTAGCACTGGGGCATCATGCCGCAGACATGTAGCATCATGTCCCACCCAGTCACATTATCCTGACACTAGTCTGACCAATCCTAAAACTAACAACATAATGCTGAGCGACAAACGAGGCAGTTGCTAGTACCATTTTTATAAATCTTTGGGGTTCGAACCCACGACCACTGATATGCCACCGAAGTGGTCAAAAATCATGTCGCAGGTGGTAGATATTGTAGTGATATCCAGACAAGACCGATTAGCTCAACAGATTAGTTGAACCGATTACCTGTAAATACTAACAAAACACGCATGGACAAGAGTATGCAATATATATTGCCGAAAGGGTAGCGACAAATTCGAAAGACATGCATTCGATACTGATACAATGATTCTTCCTCTCAGACGCTTTTCAAGATTGTGTCCAATAATGATTATCGTCTCTGGGACGGAAATTCTTAGTCGCTTTATAACCGTATCTTTCATGCCTTCTCTGGATACGACATAAGCAGTCTCGCAGTCAACGATAAATTATCCTTTTGAAAGTTTTCGCCACAAGTTCTGAAATAATCATCCTAACGTTATTGCAATTATGAAACATAATGAGGTCGTCTTCGAAGCGATAATAGATGCAGTAGAATGGTTTACGTTCCTGCTGCATCAACCAATGAAAACTTGCTTACAACTGTCAAACCTCGGTGGATGAGGAGAGTTTCAGTTAGGCGGGTAGCCACAAGGACCTGTACCAGTCAGGAAGCTGTTTTAATGGCCATATTAAGGGCATGTTCAGCTTCGTTGGTCTCCATACTTTTAAAGACTAAAATGATGCTACACCCGTACTCTTGGAACCTTACAAAAGACATGGTCTCTGAGGGAAGTAACAATGTTCAATCAAAGAAACTTTCTTCTTTGCTGGAGTTAATAATCTCGTGTAATAATGGCATTACAAACTCAACAAACCTGTGTAAATAAATGTCCCTATATTAGAATATGAGACTCGCATGGAATGCAGATGACAAAACAATTGCCTTCTCTTATGGGAAAACACGTGAAACATGAATCAATGATGGGAGATCCGGTCGGATAAATATCATATACAACCAACCAGTGAGTCGGAAGATGACGCTAATCCGAGTCAGGTATATTTGCCGCGATTTTTCATTATTGAATCAACTGACGAGATTCTAAAGTTGACATAGTTTTCACCTTTCGTCCTGGTTCTGAATTTGTGTCTTAGTATTTTTTCTCTAAATAAGGGATGTTTACATGAGAATAAATTATCCCTATGTTAAGCATAAGTCTTAGTGGAGTTATTTAGTTGTGTTCAAATATTATTCTAGAGGATTTATTATTTCAATTATTCATTGGAATTACAAGGTGCTCATAAACTTTAGGACAAAGTAATTGTTTTGATATTCCTGTGAATTCATTAAAATACATTTTTGTTTATATCACTGTGATGCACCAAGACTGTTAGCACATCAGACTATTCAAAACTATCGGCATATCAGCACAATACATTGAACTACATTAGCGAACACAAGCAATTGCTAAAAGATTATGGTCGACTGATTTAATTCGATCGCGCAAGATCTTCCGATCTTTGACCAAGAAAAGTAATTGTATTGTCTGAAAAAGAATGTATAACCTTTAGCTTTATAATGAACATATCAAACAAGAATTCGAAACGTTTTTCTTTTTGCCTCAATATTTTGTTTCTGCCACGGCAGATCTGGGTCTTTACAGAGTGTAGTTGGACTCGACTTATAAGCGGGTATAATCGGCATTTTTAGATGCAAGAGATACCACACTTGCGTCAAGGCAATAATGATAAGATACCTGTATATTAGTTTTCGTACTTCATGTTTCATTCGACTTATTTCAACCGAAAAGTTAACTTCCTATCCTTTAACTATTGCATACGTCTTAGCCCTATTATGGATATTTTTACTCCATGAATTTAATTGTTCCATTAGAAAATATAATCTAAATGAACAAAAAATTTCTGATATTTTTTGAAGGGATATTATTCCCAAAGAATCGTGATAAATAATGTTACAAACGAATAGAAATCTTTCAACCTGAATACACATTACCTACGAATGCTGTACCTGCCTCCACTCAGTGCGTATTTGTATCAGCTAGTAATTTCATTCAAACATCGAATTTTTAAAAATGGACTACATTTAACTTAATGATTATCAAGCCATATTTAATGTATTTTCAGTACAGATGTTTGTTTGAATACAGGTTAATACACTTTTTGGTTTTTCTGTTATCCCTTAGTTTGGGATAGAATGATCGTGGCTAAGTGTAAAATATTCGAATGTTTATTGCGTCAATCACGGCTAAGTATTAATATTTGATTAGTTTTATTCTGTCAATCGAATGATCACGGTTAAGTATATAATATCTGACATCTGTTTATTGTGTCAACAGAATAATCACGGCTAAATATATAATATCTGACATCTGTTTATTGTGTCAACAGAATAATCACGGCTAAATATATAATATCTGACATCTGTTTATTGTGTCAACAGAATAATCACGGCTAGGTATATAATATTTGATTTTGTTTATTGGGTCAATAGAATGATCAAGGTTAAGTATATAATATCTGACATCTGTTTATTGTGCCAACAGAATAATCACGGCTAAGTATATAATATTTGATTCTGTTTATTATGGTAATAGAATGATCACGGTTAAGTATATAATATTTGATTCTGTTTATTATGGTAATAGAATGATCACGGTTAAGTATATAATATTTGACATCTGTTTATTGTGTCAACAGAATAATCACGGCTAGGACTATAATATACGACATCTGTTTATTGTGTAAATAGAATGATCACTCTAGGTATAGAATAATTGATTCAGCTAATTGCGTCAATACAATGATCATACAATAATTGATTTTCTTTACTGTGTCAGTAGAATGACCATGGCTAAGTACAAAATAGTTGATTTGGTTTACTGAGTACATTCTTTGGCTCTCAAAGCACCTAATCTTCGATATCTCTATGCCTTCTGTATAGTATATGTTGGTAATATTGACAGAAACATTAAACTCATTGCCATCATTATGCTTGAACATTGAATAACGTATCAAACAACGTTGCATATATTGCAACAGCAACTTTACATAAATATCAGATGCAGCATCGTGGCAGTCATTAAGTTCATTGGAATGTCTTATCTCTGCGTTCCTTTATCCTGTTCTTGGAAGAAGAATTTCTGTTTTAATAAAAGTCAATGCAATTGTTTGACTACTGAATTATGCTATGTATATTTAATTTGCATTCTTTGTTATTTTTTTTAAAAAAAAAACAAAAAACTCATTATATCCTATTGATAATGTAACATTGTGTGTTGGACTTGACCTTGCATATCCAAAATACATTTCAGTTTCTACTTGAACTGAATCATTGCTTTTTTATTCTGTAAATAAGTAATACATACCTAAATAGTTTCCTTATGAATATGGTTTAACTATTATGATTATCATTTTTGCCTAATACAAGGACATTGTATTTACCACATTTTATGTTCTAATTTTAACCAAGATTTTATTTTGTTAACATTATTGAGCCTTCTGGGAGGTCATTTTCCATTAGGTAATAGTTTATTTTAGAAAATGCTAATTATTACCTGTGGTCAAGTAGAAGGCTATATAATCTTCTTTTTCCAGAAATTAGAAAATCGTGCTTTATGATCTAAGCAGAATCATGTATTATTGTTACGTCGGTAATTTATTTGGGCTAGAATATTATTTATTCAAATTATTTCTTCACAAAATACAACGCGTTCATCAAAAATAACATTATTGGATATAGAAACTTGAATTTATAATGAAGTTGCAAATAAGGATATATTCTTGGATTGTATTATTGTTATCCTACAAAAGACTGTTGACACATCACCACTACACGGGCCAGGCGCATCAACATGAATTTAGTTTGGATTTCCACTAAAGTTTATTCAGAACTTTATTAATTAGGACTTGCGTCTGCAATCCCTGGATTATTTGAGATTTAATTCGCAATACCGTAAGTTCCTTTGTCACACTTTCGCTTTGTATTCTACCCAAATAAATTTTTTTTTTAATTGTGCAAAGCTTGTTGTTTGTCATTCATTTCTATTACTATTTTAAAAATATTGAGTCGTACTATTTTACGACTATCACCGCTATTACTAATAATATATAGAGGATCTCAAATGGGTAACGATTTAATATTGAATTTATGAAACGAGTTGAATAATGTCCAGCTTTTCCGAGCCTTGGCGAGCAAAGCTGGACATTATTTAACATTATTTAATACACATATTTATTGTAATGTATTTGTGACCGGATATTTGCAGTATTTGATTTGTAACATTAGATTGTACAGAAGACGTAAACAAATCTCTTTCTGAGTCGGACTTGCATCACATATTTACCATGTAAATATGCTGTGGTTGGATAAAGTTCTGTTAGTTGGAGAGACCGGTTTATGTCTACAATCTTCTGTGAACAAAGGTGAGTTTATTTACTTCAGTAAGTTCACATTTAAACCAAGCTTGTATATAGGGTGGATTCCATGTTACAGATATATCGCCCATCCATCCCCACCCCCACCCTCATTATTATCTAAGCAATACCGGTAGTTGTTGTTATTGTTCTTGTCTTGGGGGTTTTGCCATTTTTTATGTTATGAAATGTTATACATGACATAACAAACCCCTGTGGGGTAAATTGCCAATATTGAAACAGACGAGATCATTTTTTTCCAATTCCCTTTCGCGAGTCGAATAAAAAAATGGCGGCCAAAAATGTTCAGTGAAAACCAAAAATTCCATAAGGCGGGGTTGAAATGGTTTTCCCACGATCGCAGCCAGTCAGTAAAGGAAATGCTGCACAATATTTCATGCGCTTATTTGGACTAATCAGAATCACATAAAGTGATATGTTCACATGTATAATATCAAAAATATTAAACTGCACACACTATTGGCAAAGTGTACCGACTATGTGACAAAGCTATATTTGCTACTTCTTACTTCTACTAATACTACAACTACTGTTATTCCCCTCAGCCTCTTTGTATTTCTTATCGTCTTCCACCTACTGTCATGAAAAATATTTCCGTCATTTTCACCTGATGTACATATCACTTCCTTCTCGAACTTTTATGTTTTTAAAACCGATATATCTTTTGTGCTTCAGGTTTGAAAAATAAATCTCAACGTGTTTTCTTCAGTGGCTTGCGGGTTGGAGTTGGCTGTCATGGTGTGTCCTTTATTTTTCTCCCATGGTCTCGGCACTACGATGTTCCTCATGTGCTGATGTACTGTTAAATACCAGTAGTCAATCAACATGGCATGTACGTGTCACGTGCACTACTCAGGGTATAGTTTGTTTAAATATTTTAGCAACTGAAGAATTGAATACGGCACTGACATGGTCAATGCTGTAAGATTGTTCTGTCCGGGAATGTGTCACCAAAAGTATATTATTGTGTACAAAGTAAATAAGCAGGCGAGATACTGCCCGGTTTAAATGTTCTGTGTGAATAAATGAGAGATTTCGGATATTTCCTGATTCTTTGTCGTTATTCTTCTAGGAAATTAGAACAGACAGCTCTTCGTGGATTGCCCAAGATAACCACGGGATAATTTTCATAGAAAGCTATAATTTAATAGAGCACCGTTTAATGGCGCATAATGGACAAACCTTATTTTCGCTCATAGGAGTGGAAGATTCGATGGTGTCATCTTGGCCTGCTTCATTTGATTTAACATCTTTACCATGTATGAATATTTCTATAAAACCGGTATCATGATCATAGTATTTACTTTATAATATGCATCCTACACTTCTGTAATTCATGAAGACAAAATAAATGTGAAATGGTGAAAATACGTGGTTATTTCTTGAAATAAAAGTATAGATATATGGAATTATATTATTATTATTATTATTATTATTATTATTATTCGAGTAAGTTATTAAAAGCAATAACGAGTATTAGTTAACTGTACAACTCGTTTGATCCAAACATGCTAGCTTTATATTGTTCTTATAGGACACACGGTACTAAATGTATGGAAAAATGGGAACCAGTCTGGAAATGGATGAAGATAAAATTTGATATATATGGGTTTGGCTGGCCAGGATTGGTTAATAATGTAAGTTATTTTTTTTAGGAAAAAGAATCCCTTGAGAGCTTATCCTCGTTGTAACTGAAAAAAATAGAGACATTGTCTTATTGAAATTTCAGTCCTTTAACAGTCTTGAGTTAGGAACACTCATAACTGAAATTAGCACCTGACTCTTTGCTGCGAAATTGAAAGCACATGTTTCAAACACATGTAGGTCCAGAAAATGCCGCGGCTTATATCCTTTTCTCTACACAGAAGCTGACATCCATGTTGAATCTATACTGATAAAGATAGTTTGGTCATGAGCACTCAGAAATTTTAAGCTATTGAATTTTTAATATCATGATGTTTTCATAGGTTAACTATGGGAACTGTGAGTCCTTTAATGACAACTATTGACTCTTTCTTCGGCAAATCGTAGAAAACTCATGGATATGTCGTTGGACTACTTAGCTGACACATACCTATCCAATACATGTTCAAGAGTATCCAAGAGTAAGAAACATGAGTATGGAAGAAGAAGAAGAAGAAGATGAAGAAGAAGAAGAAGAAGATGATGATGATGATGATGATGATGATGAAGAATAAGAAGATGATGATGTAAAAGAAGAGGAAGAGGATCATGACTATGATAGGATGGTTGCTTGTAATAGTTAGATGAGATTCTTAAAATTCGAATTTCAGCAAGTCTGATTGCTTACAAGGACAAATTGGAGATCACAGAAGACTAATGATTCGTGCTTCATTTGCTTGCAGTTGAAAACAAATGGTAAGATATTTCTTTTGTCTCAATATTCAGCGCTAAGAATTAAAATACACGTAAATATATTTTAAAAAATAAGCATGGGGTAGCGTTTGACATATCATGAGCAATGTTTAAGGATGTACCAACATTAATTACTTTGAGAGTAGCTTGCCCTAGCTTCAGCATCAGTCATCGTCGTCATCAGTCCATCTGCTGTCATTGTGTTTTGTTTGAGTTCGGTAGTAAAATATCCGACATTTTAAGAAACCAAATATTATAAAGAAAAGTAAAGTTATTCCTTCTCAATATTTTTCTTTGTTGCCACAAAAAGCGAATTAATTTATTGCAGGTGCCTGTGTCAGCCCATAAATATTGTGCTCAGAATTAAAGACAATATTTCATCCCTTTATTTCGTATCTTCAGTAAAATGTGTTCGTGACGTTGTAATTGTCGAGGTTTTCGTTTTCGAGGTTAATTAGTAAAGTTGAGACAATGTTTCATCGATATGCAATAACTTGTACATGCAAGGAAGATAACGTTGCATCATCTGTGAGATATAAAACAAAATAACTGAATCACAAAGCATAAGGATGAACGGCCTTAACCATAGCACTTGCTACCATAATGAAGTATTGTTGGCTAAGAAAAGTCACACGGATACCACACCATACAAATAAAGTTCCAGATTCGTGGCAGTTTATTTCCTTGAGAACAACTGAGATAACCGATATGCTGGTTTCTTCATATGGTGCCTAAATAAGATTTGAAATTGGTTAATTTGCAAATTGAACACAGTGAACATTGTTCAAGTATCGTTATATAATGGACTCAATTTATATTCAGGATTTTAAAATATCTCTTCCCACTGATTCGCCAACAGTGTGTTCATCTCCTCGCTGCGCAATAAAGTCTCTTTTATTTAAATGGAAATATAACTACTATATCGGCGATATTTTGGCACCATATGTATCAGTAATCCCCACCCACAACTACAGACAGAAGTTAATGCAGATTAATCTGCCTTGCTCTCCCTGGTTCTAAAACGGGTGCATTTTGCATAAAGTTGCCGTATCTTTGATATATTCGTCTGAGCTTTACATTCAAGTGTCACTGACATTTTCGTCTGGCGCAATGTTGTTTTACATCAAATAAATAAATTAGATGAGATATTCAAATATCCACGTTGGACGAACATTATCTTTAGAATAGCTTTATCGCCCACACAGTGCCCTGGGTCCATCCCATACAATAGCTTAGTGAAATAATCAAATTGAATCATTTGTGTTTGGTGTATGAAAGGATACAAGCAAGCTGGTCATTGGATAAAATACCTTTTCAAACAAGGTCATCAAGTACAGTAGTATATAGTTCAAAATGTAGTTTTGTCATTGAATCTGTCTGGCCTTCTTTACAATGATGTAAATCTTTTTGAATAGTTATGATGACAAGAAGGAGATGATGGTAATCATGACGGTGATGATGACGACAACGATGATGAGATCATCATCATCATCATCATCAACAACAACAACATGTGTAGTTTTTTATTGATATTGTTGTTGTTTTTGTTGTTGCTGCTGTTGTTGTTATTATTAATATTATTATATAATAATCTACAATTGTTTTAGAAGTCGTCTGCTTCAGAGATAAAATGTACTATTTATTGTGGATTTTGATGTGCTGAATTCAAATATGACAATTAAAACAACTGATTGGCTACTGTTTCCAAGATATTTAAGTTTTTAGATTTTACGTCTATGTACATTGTGTAGATAGTAGAGTTTTAATCATAAATTGTAAACCTAGGCCTCTTCATGTGTTTATGGTTGCTCTACATGATAATATTTCACCTGTCCTGTTTATGTAACACTTTAATAAATAGCAAAAAGGTTATATAAATAAAATGTATTATGAAACACAAGGCAACAAACAATTATGTTTATATAAGTATAGAGTTTAGTCCCTATTCAGCGTATGCTCGGAGCTTCTTGGCTTGTCTCTTGTATTCATCAAATGGAGCATCTCTTATCACTGTCCAGCAATAACCTGCAAGCATTGATGGGCTCCATTTGCCCTGATAGCGTTTCTCCATTGTTGCAATGTCCTGATGAAATCGCTCGCCGTGCTCGTCGCTCACTGCGCCGCAGTTCGGTGGAACAAAATCTAGATGTGAGTACAAAAAATGTATCTTTAGTGACATGTTGCAAGCAAGGCTTTTGTATGCCTTGAGGAGGTTTTCCGCCAACTCCCTGCAGTTGTCTGCCTTGTTGTTTCCACGAAAATTTGTTGCCACTAACTGGAAGGCTTTCCGTGCCGTTTTTACCTTGCCACCCAGTGCACGGTCAAATGCAGCATCTCAGAGAAGTTCACGAATCTACAAAGACACCTTTCTTTATCTTAGCTTCACTTAACCATGGAAATTTCCAAGGAGGTACTTGAAAGCTGCTTGTGTTTTGTCCACGGCCTTGACAAAGTTCTTCATCAGACCCAGCTTGATGTGCAAGGGTGCTAACAAAATCATCCTTGATTCAACAAGTGGTGGATGCTCAACACTTTTCCTCCCAGGCTCCAATGACTGTCGGAGAGGCCAGTCTCACTTCATCTAGTAGGAATCTCTTGCACGACTATCCCATTCGCAGAGAAAACAGCAGTACTTTGTGTATCCAGTCTGCAGACCAAGCAAGAGAGCAAGAACCTTCAAATCGCCACAAAGCTGTCACAGATGTTGGTCACAGTTTATGCACCTCAAAAGTTGTTTCATGTTTTCATAGGTTTCCTTCATATGGAGTGCTTGACCAACTGGAATTGATGGCAAAACATTGCCATTATGCAGCAAAACAGATTTAAGACTCGTCTTCGATGAATCAATTAACAGTCCCCACTCATCTGGATCATGAATGATGTTGAGGGCTGCCATCACACCATCGATGTTGTTGCAGGCGATAAGATCCCCCTCCATGAAAAAGAATGGGACAATATCCTTTTGACGGTCACGGAACATGGAAACCCTAACATCACCTGCCAGGAGATTCCACTGCTGCAGTCTGGAGCCCAACAGTTCTGCCTTACTCTTGGATAGTTCCAAATCTCTGACAAAGCCATTCAGTTCTCCTTGTGTTATGAGGTGTGGTTCAGAGGAGAAGGATGGGTGAAAATATGGGTCATGTGACACTGATGGTTCAGGACTAGAAGTTTCATCCTCTTTCTCTTCCTCCTCCGACTCAGGTGAGAATGATTCTGGTGCATCAGGAACAGGCAGTCCTTCTCCGTGGGGTACTGGGCTTATAGCTGATGGAATTTGTGGATAATGCACAATCCACTTTTTCTTCTTTGACATACCTTTCCCAGCTGGAGGCACCATGCAGAAGTAACAATTGCTGATATGATCTGTTGGCTCTCTCCAAATCATTGGCACTGCAAAAGGCGTAGACTTTTCCTGTTCAACTACTCGCGAAGATCTGTTGCACAAGTGTTGCAGCATATGTGTGTGGCCCACCTCTTCTCCTGATCTCCAGTTTTGCAGCCAAAATAAAGGTGATAAACTTTCTTAACCATAGTGGTTATACTGCGCTTTTGTGATATAAAAGTCACTTCACCACAAACATAGCAGAAATTACTTGAATTGTTAACACATCTACGAGGAATCTCTTTTTACCTTGGCTAAATAGATTTTGTTACCACCCTTGCACATCAAGCTGGTTCTGATGAAGAACTTTGTCAAGGCCGTGGACAAAGGGCAAAATCAAACACTGACAAGTAAGTGAGAACGACTCTGTATGATTTCTAGGGCTGATATAGGGCACTTTGTTCAGCAAAGTGATGTAAGCTTAGCTATGATTGCATCATCCATGACCTCTAGGAATAACATGATGCAATTCATATCATGTATGATGCAATGCCAGCTTCAGATTGCATCATTCATTATTTTGCCTAAAAAGCAAGTACTGTCCAAACCCAGTCATAGATTTATTAATAGATCCAGTCAAAGATGTATTTTAGTCATTTCTGGTTTAAATTGAGATCCCTTTTCTTTATAACTCACGTATCCTCTGCCATTCACAAGTCAAGGGTCGTATATACTGACCCTGTATCATATCTTTAAAACTAGATCCAATCAACAATTTTAAGCATCATTTTCGTTCTCAGTGACCCAGAATTAGTCAAGTTTGACTACATTTATTTCGGAAGCATTTTTGCTGTAGACCAGTGTTATTATTGTTGGTGATCATTATCATTATGACAATGGCAGGATAGTTTATTTACTTTTGTGTAAGCGGAATGAGTGCAGAAAAAAGTAGATTATTGTCAGTTAAAGTTGAAGTCAGTACAGCAGATACGGAATCTTTCTTGGATCGTTTGCGTGATGGTACAAACAAGGAAGAGTTGATTCTTTTCCATGTACATTTAAATTGAATGTTAATAATCTCATAACAAGGTTCCTGTAAAACACAAAAAGCTAACACTTTGTTTTTATGTTGTTTTTTATTTTTGTTGTGGAATCGGTAAAGTTACGCAGATACATATAAGGTATTTAAGAGTCCTTCCGAAAAGAACAATAGAAATCACATTTGCATCATTAAAGTAGGGTGCCCTTAGACAATAAACGTCCTATTGCAGGTGGAGATCCCTAAATCACGTCACCATCTTCAAAACGGATCTCAATTTGAACAGATTTAAGCCATGTTTCATTTTAAGGGAGAAATAAAAATAATTATACATGTAGCCACTGTTAAGTTATTTGATACAAATAATTACATCACCGATAAAATCAAAATATTTTCATAAAACTGGTTTTTTTTATTATTATTATTAGGGGAGAACTGCAGAACACGGTGATTTTGGAGAAACTTTAAAACAAAAACGTTTTATTTCTATTAAAGTGGTACCAGTAGATCGTTCTAGATTCCTTGGCATAAAAATTTGAAATCGCCTACTGACTTTGTCTCGGTCGTAACTATAAATAGCAAAGGACGCCACTGGGGACTAAAATGGCGGGGAGGTCACATTAACTAGGGTCCAATATGATAAAATCCAAAGGGGAATTTAACCTAAGCGCTATCTTGAAAGGTGTATTTTTTAACAATGTAGCATGAGCTGACAGTCTTCACTTGAACAGAAATGCCGCATAGCATCATACGTGAGTAGTCTATTTGTAATAGTGTACCATTTGTTTCGCGGGAGATGTGAGTGTGTCTGCCCTCCAAATGAAATTTTATATGGAAATCCCGTGTTAAATGGGGTGAAAGGTTTATAGGGAAAAGCTGAAAATTAGCTTGGGAACATGAATGGTCGAAAGTTTATAGAGACAAAGGGTCGAAAATATATGGAGACCAACGGAAATTTTTATGAAGTCTCCATGTTGAAAATTATATTTTATTTCAACAGTGTAACATAAAGAGACGGTCTAACTGGAATGACGTATGACGATATACGTTTCACATGAAGAGTCTGTCTGTTTGGAATATGTTAGTTGAGTGGATTCAAAGTTATTTTAACATTAAAACCACGAGAAAGGTAAGGAGATTCTATTATATTTTGTCAGTACAATACAATTCTTTCGAGATTAACTTGATTGACAAACCCTTTTGGGGTAAAAATAACTGCTTCAAAATATAAATCATTACGGCTGAAGGCAATAAAACTTAAATCTAGTGGAATGAAGCATGAGGAATATTCTTTCGAATTAACGTTTATCATCCCCACACTTTGTAAAAGCGTTGGGGACAGTGCGATATCTGTCCGTGCGCTACCCCACCTTCTCCTGAACTTTCAGGTTAAAACGCAAGAAACTGTTGTTATGTTGTCCCTAATATAATAATCTGAAGCGGTGTCATTTTTGATTAACTCACCTTTGGTCCAGGAAAGGTGGTGATGTGTGGCGGGCCAGGTTTAAATTTTAAAAACATTTAATCACATTTTAAAATATTTCTGGACCAAACATTAAATATTAAGCCACACCAGAAAGACGCATAATGTAGGTGACGGATTATGATATTGGCGGTGGGGGTCGTAATAGCTGGACGGGGGAGAAGTAATTTTGGAATCCACAGTAAAAGTTGTGATGACAAGGGATAGCGAGCGTGTGCAGTTTTTCAACTGTGGACAGCTAGTATAAACAGGAAGGAAAAGTACAACTTCACACGTTGATGTCATGCTTTCTTTTTTACCAGCGTTGGAAAAGGAACTTAGTTCCCATTTCATGATATGTCCAATAATGTGTAAATTGTGCCATCCACTTTGTCAGTAATTATGTGGATCGCAATAAGATAAAATAAAATGCTATTATGTGCTCACTGGAAAAAGCCACTTTCCTTTCATCTAGGATTGGGTCGCTATGGCGTCTCGCTGGAATGTAATGTTAAAAACCTCAATTGGATTGACATTGGGGGTCCCATTGGGTTCTAAAGAAATTTTACATTTGCATGGGGTCCTATGAAATTTAACATTCAATGCAGCATACATCCTTACTATCCTGATGGTATTAGTCCTATCGGGCGTCAAACATTAATGCAACAAAACCATGTAACTACAGGCATAATGATGAATCTCTGGTAGTTATTTCTATACATTAATATAGTGGTGTCAATAGAGTTATCCAAGTATGTCCTATGATAAATGTGAACAGTTAATTAACAATTTAAAACGTTAAACAAAACTATTCTTGCAGCTTGTATAAAAGAAACGCAACAAAACACAAATATATTCTAAAACAGCTAATCAGGGGGCCCCGAGTGGCCGAGTGGTCTAAAGCGCTCTCCGTTACGGATCACTGCCATCTCACCTCTGTCTGCGTGGGTTCGAGTCTAGGATTCGGCAAATGTGGATATGTGAGAAAGCTTGCCAGTAGCTTCTCGTGGGTCGGTGGTTCTTTCCGGGGATTTCCGGGTTTCTTCCTCCACCATTAATACTGGCCGCCATGTATAGCCTATCGTGTGCTGAAAAATGGCGTTAAGCCCAACAACAACAACAACAACAAACAGCTAATCACAACTTTTTACAACACGTATACAATAACGTACATTTACAAAATTAATGAAAATAAAAAACAAATGTACCCACAACCATACATACGTACATAGATACATACATACATACATACATACATACATACATACATACATAGAAAAAGTTGGCCATTTTAGTAATAGCTCGGTTGACCATGAGTACAACTTTTTTTCTACCACACTCACCTTGGTTGTCGCACCTCCCAGGCTGGGTTCTGCATGCCAAACATCTATTCATTCAAATGTCTCCATCCCAGTTGTTGATGGAAAGAGATAGGGTTACGTTGAATCTTCTTCTCTTGAGATGAGGAATTTTGATCTGCTTGTCATTGTTGTTGTCTCTGCTGCTGCGGTTGTTCCTCCTGCCATTGTTCCTCAGAGTCTTGCTGCAGTTCCTCATATTGCTGCTGAAGCTTCAGCATTTTCTGTTCCTTCCAATCCTTTTCATCCATTTTCGTTTCGTTTTCAAGGCATCTCCTAACAGCTGTCTTGTAATCCGAGAGGGCATCAGCTTTTTCTCTATGTAAAGTCTATTTGGATGCAACTACCGTTCTTCTACCTATTTCATGGGTTGCGTCACACACTCGAAATGTAACAATGCCTACCTCAATCTTCTGTAATAGTGAAACTCGTGGTTGTAGTAGTCTGGTCGACAATAAATGGTCGACTGTCAAACGTTATATTCTATGAGAGTGAACGTGAATGAAAACATTTTTGATGAGACACTCAGACGTGAAGGAAAGCGGCTTTAGAAAGTCCAGAAAAGATCTAGAAAGAGAATGTTTACAGCATCCAAAAGATTTTATCAAATATGATCCATCAAATAATCACAAGGAAACAAACAAACAATTTTGTTCCATATCAGTAGTTTTTAATCAGACCCATGCATTATCAACAAGGAATGAATATAGCAGATTAGAGTAGTCATTCTTCTTCATGTATGATATTTTCTTGATTAAATGATTTCAAATGTAAAACAATTATCCGGGTTGGCAACATTGTAAATGAGTCTTGGATTTCAATGAGCTAGGATATTGTTGTCTTGTCACTGATGGGCGCAACATTTCTAGGTTAAAGAAAAAAGATATCCATACTAATCAAGAAGCTATATTTATATTTTTACATTGTTTATTGGAAATGTTATCTAAATACAAAACAGTAAGTATTTTTAATGGAATCCCAAGACTCGATAGTGAAGCAAACGTTAAAAATATAATCCACATATCATCGAAATATATTGTTGTAATCTCACATGATTATTGAATTTGGGTCGGTACAGCATTTCGTCTCATAAAGTCTATGATATCGTCTTCGATAGGAGGTAATCCATACGAATGAAAATACCATGTTGTCGTTGAAAACCTAGACAGCCACTCAATGGGTCTCTGGTCGATGACTGGTTTTGGTGATGATGACATAGGTCGAACGTCTTTAAGTTTTCATTGAGAACGTTCTTCTTGAGTACAGACTCCTGGTTTGCATGGAACAATGTACAAACGTTGAGTCAGGAGGCAATGATGTTTCCAGGTATTCATTTGATTTTATAGTCCAAGGCTACAAAGGTAATGAAAGCAATGATTTCACATTTGACCTTTTCTTTAATTTGGTCTATCAGGTAAGTCAAAGAGTGGAAAATATTAGTACTCTTCTGCCTGACAGCTTCGACTCAGTGGATAGAAGTTTCTAATGGTCTATTATGTCTTTACACTACTATTACATTATTTTCTCTTACTGGATTTGAATCCATTTTTCTTCTTACGGATAATGGTCGATCTGTCAACCATATCAATGTTCTCTTGTCAGGAGCAAATTCTGAGCTAAACAGGACAATGTGTGTTGCTGTTGTTCATTATCTGGTATAGCAAGCGTGTGGCATCGGTAAGTCCTGCAAACAATCTGTCACAATGATTCAAAGGTTCGATGTGCAACACATCGTAGTCCTCGACGATTCGTCCAAATTTTGGGCCGGTTCTTTGCAAATTCGATCGTGTCGTGTTCCCACCGCTCCACCATGTATTCTCGAGCATCCAAACTCCTGCATCATTGGCGAGATCTTTCGTACAGATCTCCCATCAAACCTGTATGAGGCTGTTTCCGTTCTCGATCAGCATAACACGTGTGACATCCATGGCATGGACATCCATTATATTCGTACACGTTCCGTGGGTTTCCAAGTATCATTCTTTCTTCTCTACCGTTTCTGGCACGTTGTATATGCTAGTCATGAGTTTGGCACAAGTAATATAACCAATGCAAAAACTTGAAACATATACGGTAATACAATTTCTTTAGGAACACCAATCCACAAGCCATAGTTTTGGCACAAGCTTCCTTTAACGGTTCGGTAGTCCTGTACTCGAGAAATAATTTACAAACATCATAGTGGAAGTATTTCACAGCATCGACAATACTTTAGCATACCTTCTTAGAAGTCAAAATGGTCCGAAAAAGTGGGTTTGGTACCATGATTAGAAAGATTCCTGCTATCCAGTATACCGTCTTGGTCGTAGTAGCGTGCCTCAAGCAAATGAGGTTGAATGATGTGTTGAATATGTTCGGTATTGAAATGCGAGGGAAGTATATTTAGGACATTTTAATCTTCACATTATTCAAAACGTTTTCTTTTAATATTATTCCCAAACCCATAACCAAGTGACTCATGGAATCTTTAAACTGTTCTACTTCCAGTGTCATGTAAATGATCTATCTTATTCATGGTCACTTATGAAAAGTTTACTCCTTTTTTTGAAATACGTTTCAGCACCAAAAAATCATCTTATGCCGCGAGATATTGAACGATTACTGTTGCATATTGATGATGGTTACCGTAACGATCTAAATCTTTTCAGTCGCAGTCATTATTGGGTCCAAGATCTGCCTGGCTACATCAGGAAGCCCGTTGTATCCATGAAATATCTTTTCTCGCATCATTTCCGACAGTGATCAAACGAAGATTCCTGAATACCTACGTTGCATGCTCTATGAAAAACACACGGGATAAGAACATGAAAGCCATTTTCTTGGGAATATTCAAAATCAACAAAAGATAAAGCGCACGCCGTTGGGGTTTTATGAAAAAACATTTCTTTATCCTTGTTTGTTGTTATATCGTTTGAATTGGTACGAACATTCTGTCCACATTTTGGGCACACTTTCCATCATTCACAAAATACTTTTCCTCTGTTTGCATTGCCTCATTTGATGCTGGTCGTACTAGCTTGAGTCTGACGTTGAGCACTGAATAGAGTATTGTCCATTAGGAGCAAACACAGCCACAACATCTCTGTCTCTCTGTCTCTCTCTCTCTCTCTCTCTCTCTCCATTGAAAATGTGGCTCAATAGGTTTTATTTATAGGCCACATTTTTATCATATATATGAATCCGAGAAATTCTTTGATATTAATAATATCAGTAGAATGAATTTTGTGATGATGGACGTGATTGTAGTTTCTCTCTGGAAAAATGAGTCCTCGAAACAGGAAATCTCAACAGATCACTTGCAACCAAGAGCGAAGAGCTAGCACAACTTGAGGTTTGTCCCTTTTATGGTGTCTACACACTCTTTCAAAGTTCCACCTTTTATCTAACGGATATCTGCTACTCTGTTATTTGGCTCTATTTGAGTGTTCAGTACTAGTTCGTGATCGTTTTCCTTTCTGGTGAATCTGTTTTCTCTTACTGAACTCTAGCCACCACAAAAGAGCGGTCTAAACATGCGTGATCTTGACTGTTGTCGAGCTCGATAATACGTCATTTGGGAGTCTATATTTAATTTACTGAATCTGCGTTGTTGCCTTCCCAGGAGATTAAAAGTGTGTCATATGAATGTCGTTTCAACGGGTTTACTAAAATCGATTAAGACAGGAAGAATTAAAACTGGTGTTTGATAGAAAGTCTCATATGATCTTGATTTTCAATTCGGCACTGTCGTTTCTATCACAGACTCCAAAGCATCCTTTATAAATGCAGACACCCTCTGTGGTGTGATTTGGGATTTTAATTTCTTTAAAATTTGATCTGTAAGTATCGGCCCCGTGGTTTGATAACTTCTGCAAGTCACATGGATGGCCGGTTAAATTGAAAATAATCGAGACCTCTAGGAAAATTCAGTACTATGCGTGAAATGAACGTGAAGTTACCTGTTATACTTTTGGTCAAAAGAAATGATATTTGGAAACAAAATGACCACAACGCCAAAGAAAACGAACTACTTACACAAGGAAACTAAGAAATGAGATGCCGAGACAAAAAATGTGAAGATACCTATGATATATGTCAAAACACAGGACATTGGTCTTCGGAATCTCCAGAACGTCAAAAAGGTGCAAGATACGAAAAAGAGGCAAAACGAAGAATGTCGATAGAAGAGGCTGGATTGTGGGCTTTGACTCCATTTTTCAGAACACGATAGGCACATGGAGGCCATTATGTTTGGCGGAGGAAGAATCCGGGAAGAACAATCAGCCCACGGGAAGCTTCTGGCATGCTTATACTCATGCCCACGTTTGGCGAGCCTAGACTTGAACTCACACGGACAGAGGTGAGATGTATGAGTGATCTGTAAACACGATCGCCTTAGGCCACCCCGGGTCCTAGATGAAGAAGCAGTAAAACCCATTCAAAGTAATACATTAGTAAGAACTTTAGACACGGACCTCTTTTGAAGTGCTTAAAATTTTATCTTCATTCATATTCACTAGAATATATCAGAAGTGAAAAGAAATGCCTTGGTTTGTTTTTGTTATTATATTTTATCAATAGGATATTCACACATAAACACACACACACATGCACCGATGAAATATATCAGCAGCTTCGATTACAATCAATGAAACATATTTTATTAAATAAGTAAATAAAAACCCAAAGCAGTTATATATGTTGTTGCAAACATCTATCTCCCATCGACTGTAAAAATGGAAATGTGCTTTTATGTTTATGTGAGTTTATATTTGTGTATGTATGAGAGAAAGAGAGAGAGAGAGAGAGAGAACCCGCTTACCATCTCTTTCAATCCCATCACTAGATTCAGTTCAGCTAATTTTGTCCTTATAACTTTTCAACGACAGCAAAGGAACCTTCCACTGTTTTCATGGGTGAGTAAGGCAAAGTTCAAACTATCAAAATCTGTAGCAAGCTATTTATTTAAATTGGAAATCCAGCCGAAGTGAATCTTAACACCTTTCAGTTTCGTTTTGTTGATGTTGTTGTTTGTTTTTTTACATCCCAGTTTTTTTTTTTTTTTTCTTCTTTAAAATATGGAATTAAGCCTCTGTCTCTCTCAAGGATTATTCAACACTTATCGGATCCAAAATTCAGGTTAATTTTTTCTGGATCTTATAAAGTAGAATTAGATTCTTTGTTGTCGTTTCTTTTTCATTCACATTCGTGTTTATTAAATAGATAGCATGATGTTATTGCAGTGCCCTCGATGTAATCCAAAATTACATACACATTACGTCAATGTAGCTTGCAAATATTTTGTACATAATTCTTTGCGAATGTCCACAAAAAAATGTAGTACGATTTGAGGTGCTAAATTATTATAATTCCTTCGGTTCGTACAGGTTAAACAAGAGAAATTGTTGTTGTTGTTGATAATGTTTTGGGTTTAATGCCATTTCCAGCACATGTTAGTGGAATAAGAACCACAGTAAAAACCACCGACCCACAGGAAGCCCGAGACAGGATGTGTGCTGGATTCAATTCCCACAAGACACCAAAGTGCCATCCTAAAGTCAAAACCCCGTTAGACTCCATGGTGACCCAATCCATGATGGCCGGAGAGTGAATTTTGTACCCAAGGTACCGTTTTGTCCTCTTTGAACCCATAATGACCCCCAATACTACTTTTGCCGTTTCTCTCAGAAAATATATATATATATATATATTACTGCTGAAAAGTTCAGTTGCACTTTGCTCTTTGTAGATTGCTGCAGAAGGTTGAGAAGGAGCACACCAGAAATTCAAATTAACCTAATGTATAGTAGTTATTGAGCCGGATGTTTAATTCAAGCACGTAAGTCATATCGCTTTTCTTTGAACTTTAGTCACTCCTATCTTTAATAGCGTATTGAAACTGTTTCGGGTCAAGGGTCAATACGATAATGCTCTGTGATAGCACAGCTGGTATGGTGATTTCTATCGTTGATTCATAATTCACATCTCTAGGTAGTCCGAGTTTCCTCTGACCCTTGACACCCCATTTTTGATATTTGGTTTTAATATGTTGGGGTGTAGGGTCAGAGTCCATTCCCTATCGAAAAGTTGGAATTCGCCGACACCATTTGGTGTCGGCATAGGGTACTCGCCTATTATCAGGCCTAGCAAACTTAAATGACCTTACATTGAGCCATACTTACATTAAATCGATAGGGGAATAATTTATCTTCTCAGAAATTACAAGTATAATACCGATTTTGTCTTTAATCCGTTGTCAGACGAGACGAAACTACAGGGTTGAAGAAAATTGACCTCGTTCGCTTCATTTGCATTGCTAGTCACATGACTAACCAAATCTCGCGACCGATATGCATACAACGTCAGAGGTCAAATAGTCACGTGATAACAACAAAACCGCGTTGACGTGTGATTTCAGCGTGATCAATTTGCCTCTTTCCAGGATGATGCGACAGCGACATGTTTCGGGCTGGTGTCATCTCAATTAATATGTTGAAAACTATGTGTTCTTTCATGTTATTGTAGACATTGCGTGATTTGCATTCAATATTTTCAAGTTTTTGTCTTCTTTCTGTAACACTGGAAAGGAAGGTTTGGTGCATAAACCTATATTGGAACATGACAGGTAAAGACGGATACATGGAAGCTCTTGCCAATGAGATACTTCAAGAAAAGGGATATTACTTTAATATTAAAGAAAAACAGTATGAGATAATAAAATCAGTTATCAATGGAAGTGACACATTTGCCGTCCTTACCACGGGATATAGGAAAAGTGTATGCTACATACTCCCACCAATGATGTTGGACAAGGTAAGGAGAGAGACAGAGAGTTAACTCACATTAGTGTGATTTACACTGAATAAATGCAGCCGAGTTATGTTGATTTCATATACACTATAATTTTGTGTTATGAAAATATATGAACAAATTGTATGTAATAGCAGGTATTCATGTATAATGCTAAAAATATAAAATTGTGTAATATAAAAGTAATGTACATACATAATGTTGAAAATGTTTTGAATGTCCACATTTAAGTTGAGCACAGTGATATATGTTAATTGCAATAAGATAATTTTTGAGTAAGACAATTTATATTTTTTTTAAACAAAGTTTAGCAAACCAATTTTATTGCAGATGCACTGTCCTAAGCAACACACAAGTTTGGTCATATCACCTTTGCAATCACTGATAATTGATCAGGTGAAAACATTGAAAGACCATAACATTAAAGCATATGGAATCCATGAAGGATTTGAGAAAGAAGACATAGATGGTAAGCATATGTGTGTGTGTGTGTATATATATATATATATATATATATATATATATATATATATAGTGTCATTTATGCATTAAAGAGTTTACTATCAGTTTGAAAAGTTTTAGTCAATTCACACAAATATTTGAAACATAATGATCACCATGATAAATAGCACATGACTATGATCCTTTAACACTAATTTTTCACTTTAATGTACTTTCTTTCATGCTACAAACTTACTTATGCCACAATTTATTCTTTCCAGCCATAAAAAGTGAATGCACAACAGTGTTAGTAGCCTCCCCAGAAGCTATCATTACAAGGCACTGGATAGGTGTACTGGCCAATGCATACAGAGAAAAGTTGTGTGGTTGCACGTGATGAAGCCCACTGCATATCTGAATGGTATGAAGCTTTTAATAACTCTGTTTTATAACAAAGGTGTATAAGATTTTACTCTAGCAAGATAGAAGCTTAACTTTGAAATAAATGTAACATCAAGGAGGAAAAATAGGCACGTACATACTGATTGGAAAAATGTATCTGATGACCTTGTAAAGATTTATGTTTATTTTAAATTATGAAATTGGATCCATCAATAATATCTAATGATATAAATTTAAATAAACTTCTTTTGGAATATTCTGGTTATGATTTGTTTCAGGGGGATGGACTTAAGGGAAGAGTACCTAAAGGTTGGAATACTCCAAAGTATTACTGAATGTCCAGTGCTAACACTGACTGCAACTGCAACAACTGAAATAAAGAATGATATTGCACGAACCCTAGGGCTGACAAATGACAAATTAAATGTTGTTTCTGTATTGCCAAATAGGTATGTAATATATAAATATTGCAACAAATATAATTATTTCAGTATATACTAAGAGGCAACCATCGCTAAAGAAAGTAACTGTTGTACATTTCATAGATATTTTAACATGATACATAAGTGGATAAATGCTATTTGTACATATATCTTCAATCTGTTTTTATTATTTGCAACATTACTTTTGTCAAATCAGGCTCTTACAATATTACTAGAACAGATGCATTAAACCTGATATAATAATTCTCCATAAGTTAAAATTGGTGAGACTGATTTATTACCTTTGGATAAGACCCGAATGGACTAGGCAAGGAATCTAATTGGTCAAAATATTACACTTATGCATTTTAAGAAGCTGTATGAAATAATCAGAGAGCTTGTAATTTTAATGCATGTTATGAAAGTCATCTTTCAGAAATTCGATTAATGTACATGTCTATAAAACTGCATAAATTTTATACTTTTGCAGGCCAAATATTCAGCTTTGTGCCACCAAAAGTTTTGAAAAATATGAAGAGGAACTGGAATGGGTAAAAACTGAGATTATTTGAAATGGACGTATGATGAAAAAAGTCATAATATATGTAAACTCTATAAGCATCTGTGAATGACTATATATATGTTTCATTCCACACTTAATGATAAAGCTTATGATGGGGAAAAGGCAATAGGGAATCGTTTGATTGAAATGGTTCATGCACACACAGATACATCATCCAAGGAGCGTATTATGAATATTTTCCATAGAAGTGACAGTACCATCAGAATTCTGATTGCTACTGTAGCAGTAGGTATGGGAATAGATATTCCAGATGTGTCCATAGTAGTAATATGGAGTTTGCCCCCAACATTGCTCCAGCTGTGGCAGGAAGCTGGACGAGATGGCCGACTTTGTCTTACATTATGTTATGCATTCCCCAGAAGTATTGCCATCCCTTGTGGTGGTAACTGCAGGAAACAGACCAAAAGAACAACATGCTCTTGTCCAAGTCGAGCCTACCTGAGAAGTTTGGCAACTACAACTGAATGCCAGAGGATTTATTGTTTTAAATATTTTTCACTAAGCTCCAAAACTGATACAGAAATAGACAAAATGAAAAACTTTAAATCTTGTTCAAAAGACTGTAGATACATGCCAATGTCAAATGTGCATCTGCTACATAAACTGCATGGCAAAGTGTGAATGTCCAAACAGAAATAAGTCTAAGAATGACCTGATTCATTCTTATTTACATTGAATTTATTTATTACAGACCCTCAGGCTCAGTTTAAATGCTTTATATAGGAGAAAGACGTACAGTTTATGGCTTCAAGCATTCAGTTTCATTGAATAAAGGCTAACTATGATGGCTAATTGTTTATTTCACGTAATTTTGCCATATTGTCAATATGTCTCAACAGTCTCTCCTTGAATATTTTAGGAAATCTTACTCCACTGACCACTTTCAGATCTTCAAACCTTTGAATGCTCTTCCACCTTGATATTTGACCAAGTTCTGAGACTTCAGTGTTTGAACCATGCTAAGTATGTCTTTGTTTCTATGAACCTTTCCAGTTTTCGAGTGTTGAATGGCCTATAGACAACCTTCTCATCAAACATATGATTAACAGCCTTTCCTACTCCTAACATCTGGATGTCTGGCTGTGTCTGTTGATTGTGTCAGTGGTGAGTTGGCCTCCAGTATCCCTACTACTCTCCTAATACTCTCTGTTTAGATATTCACAATGTAGGTCCTTGGGAATGTTTTTTCTTTTTCCTCTGTTCAAATTGACTGTCCTTTCCCATATTAGGGCATGTTTTAGTCTTTCTGATGTTGCTCCAGCAATGTTTGCAATCAGCCTGAGGCCAAATATCAGGTACTTTGGGTGGTTCTTTTCATAAAATTCAAGAAGGTCAAATTTCCAGTACCTTATCATTCTGGGACCATCATTTTCTTTTACAGCATCATGCTGAACTATATCATTTAAACTCCTCCAAATTAATCTCTTGACATATTCATTTTTGGCATCTTTAAGTCTGTCAGCTGTCATCTTCTTTCTCTGGCTTAAACTTAACTCAAGCTCCCTCCTGCATACCTCTGAACAGAACCATTCACCTTCTGGTACATCATCTTCCTTCATACCTAAACACTCCAGATGGAACCAGGAACCCGTCTGACAATATTGGTTGTTACAATAAACCATAGGTCCACCAGCATCTAACCGGCATATACAATAATCCCCATCATCAATCACTGGTTCTGCTGCAACATGAATGACATCCTTGGTGTTCACCTTCTCATATACTTTTTCCACAATTCTTTTTGATAGCTCATCTCTATACTTTCTTCTTTCTTCTGGTGAGTCACGAAAGCCTTAGGTATATCATCAATTTCTGTTATACCTGATAGTTCCATTGCATACAATATGATATAACCCTCCGTCACAAACTCTAACAGTGCCTCCGCTTTGTTAAAACAATCCATTATATTTTTTGTAAGACCTTTATGGTCATACACTTGCATAAGATTGTATAATGTTCCTTTCTCTCTGTGGCTTTCAAACTTGAAGAGTTCATGATATGTGTCCTGATGAAGAAAAAAATCTTGTCATAAATTTAGTTATTTTTCTTTGATTATAAAGTCTGCTGACTCTTGAAATAGTAAAATTGGTTCCGAATATAATGTAGTGACTAAAGGGATAAATGTATAAGCCAGCAATAGGCAGAATTAAAAGGTACACATCCAGATTTTATTTTTAACAAATCTTGTACCCTTCTTGCTATCCTTGGGACATTTCATAATATTACTCAGTCTCTTTATACTAACAAAGTTGTTAATCTTTTGCAAGTGTTACACAGTTATAGGTTTGTTTAAGTCTTTTGGACTTGCAAAGCAAGCTATGTTGCTAGTTGCACAGCAAAGTGCGATTTACAATCCGATACTGCATGCTTTCTGTAGTACACCTTAATAGCTTATGTTAAAGATGATACACTGTATTCCAAATGTCATACCATTAAACCTGTATATAAAAGACACTGAAAGGATCCCACCAATTTATTATTAATTGACTGGTGCCATATATATAAAGGGGTTATTTTATTTAAATATGACAGGATATACCACTAAATGGTTTCCTTTCTGAACAGTGAGGTGACTTTTATATTTACCTCTCTATAACAGCAGGTTTCACTGCAATTATCAATCAATATAAACTATATGTCGTGAAATTTTTACTTTCTTCCTGTTCACACCTGGAGAAACACGAGTCGTCTGTGCCACTCCTGTATGGCAGGCTCAAACAGTCAAGTTGCGCCCACCTGTCAGCTCCATTTATTCGAGCCCTTTGAGCCCCTTCGACCCTCTCACAGCTCAAGCCATCACAGTAAAGTAAAAGTGGAAGTGGGTCCACATCCTCATTCTCAGGGACATACTCCTTGTAACTCTCCAGTATCTCAATCATACCTGCTGTAGTAGATTCATCTTTGTTTAGGATTCCCAATGGAACCTATAAGAAATATAAATTTATATGAAGAGTCAACGCTGCATTGGATATATTTGTTTATTGTAATTAGATCTTTAAATAAGGGCTCACACAATACAATACCTAGTCATAAATTAGCTGACAACTTAATTCCGCATTGAACTAAAGTGCATATGCAAGCAATCTGTTTGACTGAAATTAGAGTTTAACTTAAAGTGAACAATCAAACCTGTCTAAATGTATTATTTTTTAATTCGTTAAATTTATTTACACTGACATATATTGACAGCTAACAAATAGTTAATATGTTAGTGAAGCATATTCAGTTGGTCATAACATGTGTCCCTTTTAAATGTGTGTTTATAATACAGAGGTTAACAATAATCATAAATATATGATACAGGGCTCATTAATTTTACCAAGTTTATGTGGATTATATATATCTATATCTATATATATATATATATATATATATATATATATACTGCAATTCTTATCATACAATTTTTATTTGTTATTGTTTATAAAATGTAACAGTAGGTAAATGATATCTAAATGAAATGCATTTATCATTTATTACCTGTAATTTGCAGAATATCGCATAGAAACTGTAAGGTGTCTCAAATTTAACAATATGTAACTATAATTGTGATACGTTCATGGTGCATGAAAACTACAGTATGTAGGGAAATGTGTATGTATATATATAAAGAGAGTAAGACAGTATGTACTACTAACAATTTCACTCCTGAATGCTGATTGTGCTGAATATTGATGAGGAATTGACCACACAGTGTCAAGTCCAGCATAGGCAGGAACATATGTTGTCAGAATCCTTGAGACTATTACTGCTAGGTCCTCTTTTAAGGCCGTCTCATCTTCACTGGATGGTAAGATATCTGAAATCTGTAAATTCCTTATGGCCTCAGGTGAGGGGAATACATTTGACATCCCATAACTACCAATCCTTTCAAGTGAGGCAGATCCCTGTACCATGTTCAGCATAGCATTTCTCTTTCCCCTCACATGATGCCGGACACCAGTCTTCTGGTTGATATTATCAAAAGTTATATCAAAGTATAAATTTTGGTTAGTGTTGGGAGTAGGCTACATAACTGACTCAGTTGTTACTTCAGTTGAAACTGAAATTTTAAATGAGAGTGCTTTGTATGATAATAATCATTCCTTCCACTATGGTTGCTTGACACTAACATTAAACATTAAGCTGAATAAAAATGACAGAAAAGAGTTGTGTGTATAGTGGATATGGTGACCATTCATGACAAAACATAGTAAAGAGTTATTAGACAATTAAGCTTATATCTATACCAATTGTTTCTGTGAATGGCAATAACAATTATACAGCAAAGGAACAACTTTTAATAAGACAAAATGACCTACTGACCACATAGAATGGCATGATTATGCAAGGATCACTCTTATTAAATTTTCTACAAATGCCTTGCCTAAAGATTAAAATTTACTTGGATGACTAAGTTTGACAATGTGATTATCAATATGAAAAATGTCATTAGTGTTACAACAATTGGTCAATGTGACCTATTTTTCCTTACTGAATGCTGCAAAAACAAACTAATGTAATATTTGAAGATACAATGCCTAAATTAAGTTAGCATTGTGTTTAATTATGATCTTAAAATGTAACTGACATGCATAGGTTTCAAACTGTGGTCTTCAGAAAGTCAAAGATTTTGAAGTTCCAATATATCAAGTATGTTATTTAGTGTCAATTTCAAATTTTGCAATATTATAAAAGGCTATAGTGACATAAGTGAATTAAAATCTGTTGCGATGATTTTTGCAAGTTAATTATTGGCATATCTGGCATCATTTTTTCCCATCAAACCTGACCATAATGACACAGGTCCATCCACTATCTCACCTACCTTGTTATATCTCAGATAACTGCAGTACATTATTGGTAACTTTCCCCTAGTGACAGTATTTGCATGCTGTGACAGAAATTTGAAGCTATTTGATTTTTAAACTTGTTGGTTTATTTATGATATTTTTCAGAAGAAAAAAAATATTATTACTATTAATTTGATGATGATAGCAATGATGAGAAATATTATCATTATTATTATTATTGTTATTATTATTATTTTAAAAACAGTAAATTTCAGATGTGCATATATATGAATCAAATGATTTGATTATTCATCAGAATATACCTTCTACACTAGTCAACTCATCACTTTCTTGGACTGAACTAGATTCCCCTTCTTCCTCAGCCTCCTCTTCATCTTCCTCCTCCTCTTCATCTTCCCAAACAGACTCTAACTCGGGCAACTCATCCAAAGTTTCATCTGCATTTTCTAATAAAGGAAAGAATATGTATAATTTTACTGTCATAATGCCTGTACCGTTTAATTAAATTTATAGTTGTGTACACCTCAAAGAAAACTGCTATGCCTTATTTTTTTAAGTGTCTCACTTTTGTGCTAAATTAGAAACAGTATATAGCGAGGATTTGGATGTGTTATTGAACCTTATATACTTAGGTAACCACAAAAATAAGTATCATGAAATAAAGATATCAACAAAGAGACAAATATATGTATAAGAATTGACACATAATTTTTATGAATGATACACAAAAGTTCAAATTCTTTTCACAATAACTCTTTTAAATTATCAAAATTGAAAAGGAAAATAAAGGAAACAATTAGTATGATACTCATTTTCTAAGTTGGTATGGATACAAAATATAATATACTGCAATATATTATGGGCATTACATATAGAAAATTGTATCATGTTCATGGTTTATACCTCTTTCCTTTCCTGACAATTTATCTCTCCATAGCTTAACTTTACTGTCAAAATCTTACCGCAGACCATCTTTTCTTCGTCTTGTGACACCAATACTTTGGCACCAAGTCTATTGAAACTACCAAAAACCTGTTTATAACAAAAGTACATTTTCATCATCTGCAAAAGTGTACATGGCAGTACAGTAGAAATCTTGTCTATTGATGAGAACCCTTTAAGCAAAAGAAGTCAAATTTTTTTAACACAACCTGCTATTGAATACAACAAACTAATTCACCCATGATAATAAGCTACTACCTGACAATAAGCACATATTAGAAACTGATGTTAAACTTTTACATACGGAGGTTTATTTTTGAAACTGAAAGCCAAAGTCTACATATGCAAATTTTCCCATCTGATGCTTCACCCCCAGTTTCTTATGGAACTAATACATTGATCATCAAGACAATTTTGTTTATTTTATTGATGTTCAAATACTACAAATATACATTTACTATCAAATGTTAGAATCATCTGAATATTATTTATGTTTGATAAGTAATGACATTTAATGGATTTGACATTCTGCATAAATACAGATATTTGTTATACCTAACCTGTGAATGATCTCTTATTTTTCATGCTCATGAATTGAAAGGTACGTCAATAGGTATCATGAGAAAGGCCAGGAGAGATATCAATATATTATGCTTAACGTTTAAAGCGACTCAACTTTATGTTTTCTCATTGGCTGTTAGTTGCCCAAGTGCTTGATAAATGTTTGTAAAAATCACCAGAATATATATTCATAAATACTCATAATATTTACAGTAAACATTACAAAACTATTTATGGTAAATAAAATATGAAAATATGGTAATTAATTTGCAAAGTATGTATGCTGCAGTTTCTATTTATTTGAAAAGACTGGGCAAAAAAATCTTTAGTCTTTACTTGTAGTTTTTATTTAAATAACCCTGAAATCATAAAATTTAGATAACATTTGCAAATTATAATTGAATGATTGTGTTACCTTTCTCTTACAACCACCTAACCACATTATAATGAAAACCAGTTGTTGCAGGATAGTACTGTGCCTGGTTCTGATAAAGCTGATTATACATAGGAGGGAGCCAATAACAGGTACTTAGGAGACAATTTTTCTTTCAATCCATTTTGTGGCAGAGTTGTGGTAATGCTTCTTGGTTAAGCTGGCTTTGACAAGCTCAAGCAAACTGGGGAAACATTTATTTGCATCATACATCATTTTGTCCCATTCAAAATCCAAAATTGATGACAGTCCACCATTGAAACCATTTTTGTAAACCTGCAGATCTCCTGCCTCACTACATCACAAATGACATAAACTGCAGCTTTCTTGGCAGATTTGCTGTCTTTAAAGAGTTGTTGCAGACCATTTCTGTATCTTGAGTGTGCCAAAAGTTGTATTGCCTTCCAGTGGGAGTGTCATTCACAGTAAATGATACCTAGTTTAAGAAATAAGAAAGTCACAATTATGCATAGATATGGATGGATGGCCTGTTTAAAGGTTTGTTTCATCTGTTCTCATTACAGACATTGAATTATCAGCTTCAAAATTTTATTTTACATTTAATATCGTTACATGTACAATAACAGAGTTATGCTGAATTATAATACGAAATGATTATCCAGGATGTTAATGCATGTTAAAGTTATCTATGTACTTACCTTTTCTTCTGTCAGAGATTTTCTTGACATCAACTTTGGTTGGTATACTTTTCTTAGTGTTGAGATAACCTTGGCTTTCTTGGCATTTCCGCGATGTGTTGGCGTGGTTTGAATCGTATTTCCTATATACGACCCTGATTTTCGAATTTGTCTGAACTTCTCTTCTACTTCATCAAGGTTAGTCTTTTTTACATCCAGGGATTTTATTGTCAAGCTGCATTCAGTACAAATGAATGCATGTATTTCATGCGTGAATGTCACCGAATATGTTGTTTTCTAGTGATTCTGCCGCATTAGGCCCACCTTTAAATTTAGAATGAATGGCTATTCTTTTAAATCCTTTATTTTTCTTCTGAAACTCTGTGCCGCAACATGAACACTCCATCATAAGTACAATTATTTTCCAATGTTGTTGAAGCAAACACTCGAAAATATTGAATGAAAGTCACGCAATGTCTACAATAACATGAAAGAACACATAGTTTTCAACATATTAATTGAGATGACACCAGCCCGAAACGTCGCTGTCGCATCATCCTGGAAAGAGGCAAATTGATCACGCTGAAACCACATGTCAACGCGGTTTTGTTGTTATCACGTGACTATTTGACCTCTGACGTTGTATGCATATCGGTCGCGAGATTTGGTTAGTCATGTGACTAGCAATGCAAATAAAGCGAACGAGGTCAATTTTCATCAACGCTGAAGTTTCGTCTCGTCTGACAACGGATTAAAGACAAAATCGGTATTATACTTGTAATTTCTGAGAAGATAAATTATTCCCCTATCGATTTAATGTAAGTATGGCTCAATGTAAGGTCATATAAGTTTGCTAGGCATGATAATAGGCGAGTACCCTATGCCGACACCAAATGGTGTCGGCGAATTCCAACTTTTCGATAGGGAATGGACTCTGACCCTACACCCCAACATAAAAAAAAAACAAATATCAAAAATGGGGTGTCAAGGGTCAGAGAAACTCGGACTAATCTCTAGGAAGGCCAGAACAGATCTTTATATATAAAAAAAAATGCGCTTGCGTCTGCCGAAGTCCTGCTTTTCATACATTTTGACGGATTTTCACGGCTGACTTCCTAACACAAACACAGAGAAAAGCCGAACAATCGGCTGCAATTAATTCAAAAGGCACTGAAAGATATACCAGTGAAAAGATATAAATTGTCACAGATTAGAAAAAAATTATATGTACATCTTGTGAAACCCATAACAGAAAGAACGGAATTTGGGCAGCTTACTGTGTGCTGCTAGGGACCGATGATGTCTTATAAATAGGATGATATTTTGTGCAGCAAAACTTAAGGCTTTACACCTGTACGAACAATTTTTCTTACGAACTAATGGAGAATACAGCGAAAAGCAAGTAATCAATGGAAATAAAAGGTAAGGTCAGCATGATAGGTTTTGCATATGCGAGTGGGTGGGGGTCATATATAAATTCAGTGAAGTAAAATGTGGGCAGTGATATGAGAATTAAAATTTGAGATTTCAGAGAGTCAAATGTTCTGATTCAATTTTGGGACTTGGACACAAGATGCACAGTCGACGAAGGATCAATTTACGTAGCTAGCTTAAAATATGCATTTGTGTGCTGGAAGGCGATTGACACATGTGCTAAAATGTATTACTAACTAGATATCTCATCCACGAATATTTATGAAAATTATCAGAATATTTAGACAATGTAGGTTTGGCTTGTTTTCCCATCCGTCAGGACCAGTATGAAAATCGGCATGGTACTGGAGATGGAGGTAGTATCGTCATCCAATTTAAAATAGTTTCTAAAAAAAAATCTTGGTCGATGTTAAAATCTAGCGTTAATAGTTCTGGGTCGTGGACATTAATTACTAATTGTAATATGTTTGAAATCATGTTTTGTAAGACTTTTGTAATGCCTTGGGACTGTGCAGATATCAAATGCTAATAAAGGATGCGTCTTGAATTTTAAAACAAGCACCTGTCATCGTCAAAGTAATCGGTAAAAAGGAGTTATCTAACCGTAACTAGTTCTCTAATACATATTTTTAGCACTCAGATATTGGAATGCTTTGAGAAAAAAAAAAAGGTCATTATCTATATTATCCAATCAATCAACATGAAGCTATCACGTTATTTCACCGAATCATTTTATGAGATTTTCAATAGATAAATAAATACATAAATAAACAAATAAACAAAAAGTAGTTTAAATGAAAAATAAAATGACTTCAACACGAAAGAAAGTAAAATTATTGAGATTTATTTTCAACTAACAGAACTTTAACAGCAACGTGCCAAAGTTGAACTAAACAGTTTGCTGGCACTAGAAACTGACGTCATTAATCATGTCAGAAATATAAGGGTCATGCATAAGTAATAATAAACGAGTTGCAAACATACTGCACATACAAATGGCGAACGAATACATACGTAGTTCATTTCTTGTGTTAAGAACCATTAACTCTTAGCAATCTGAGTTACTCGATGCTGTTTTAACCACTTTAAATTGTTATAACGTATTTAAAGAAATGTATAATTATAACAAAATATGACATGATTCAAGACCGTTTCGAACCAGGAAAGTAACTTGATAATATTAACGTTTTCATATCAGGTATTGCTCAATATTCTCAGCTGAGAGAGATATCAGAGACATTTTGTGACATCTGCTGTTCATTGGCTATGTGAAAAGTATTGAATTAGTCATAAACATTTAAATCTAAAGTTACATTTATTTTATATAAGGACCAGAACGACCTAAATTTTTTAAATTGTGAGGGTTCCGAATACCAAAAACAAAATAGGAAAACAACGAAAATAATTAAAATCAGAAATATTGTCAGTAAAAATCGGCAGTGGGTACAACAGACTACGGGAATCAATCACATTTTAAGTTGCATGTTCAACGCCCAATCTGGCTATATATATATATATATATATATATATATATAGCTGTATTCGTACAAATTGTATATCTCAACAACAGACATAAAAGTGTAAGTTTAAATGTGAAGGTAATGCCCAAAAATATATAACAACCAAACATAATTATTGATACTGGAAGAAAATCTAATTAGATGATATACACATGACAAGTTAATTCGATTTGATTACGTCAAACAGTTTTGGTGAGTAGATAGTTATTAACAGTTCTGCAGCACTTGCATATTTTAAATTGTACGATCATTTTGTCACCCAAGGAGACCAAATCAAAATGCTGAGTAATCCACTGATAGCTTCAAATTCAAGAAGTGTCGATAACTATCTACTCTTTGAAAATCAGTGAGTGAAGTTTCGCGGTATGAAATTTGTTTCCTCTTTCAAATCTTTGGATAAATTCACGACGAATAATCTCAGGACGTTTCTCCCCTGCTAGTAAGTAATTAACATTTCATCATCATCAGAACACTTATCAACTTTGAAGAAAAGAAAAAGAAGTTTGTTATGTAGAGGAGTGCTAAGCAACGCAAAATAGGTCAGACTGCTTCCCCGCCTGACAGTTTTCCCCTTCAAAAACATCAAATCATTAGGCGATATATGATAATCAGTCTGCCATTAGTCAACACCTAGAATATTCAGAGTATTCTCAGAATTCACAAATTTCCCAGCCAGTACCAGTCCTGCTTCCTAGATTCCACCTCATTACTATCATCTACGGTTTCCATCACATTCACCTACCCTAGCTTGTGGAACAAATGCCCCAGGGGGATTTAATGCGTATACAGCCACCAAAACAAGGTGAGCAGATGATCAGTGATCCACTTGAGAAGATTTTACAGAAATTGTCTAGAATGGAAGAAAGACTAAAGAAACCTGACAATATTGAGGTAAAGATGGACAGAACTGAAGAAACAGTTTCTACACTCGACAACAGCGTTTGCGTCATTGAAGAAAGTCGTCAGTTCGATTATAATACGTTAGAGGACATGCTCAAAACCAAGGCTACGATAGTTGAGGACATGAAGTTCACCAAAACTCTTAATAGTCCATTTAGCTGTCAGGTCATAGCCCTTCAGTATTGGTCAATGCGGGATATTTTTATTCTGTTTTAAAAATAAAAAAAAAGAAAAGAAAAGAAAAGAAAGAGGCAACTGCATAGAAAATCATCTGGAATTATACGAACAAAATCTGATGTCCGAAAACGCAAAATCTGAAACAAAATTACACCAGCCGCATCGACTTCGAAAATTCACACAGAGATAGATTCGTCCCATCTTTGTAAAGTTTGCAAGTATTCAATGTGCCTTGATTGATTTTTAATAAGCTTTTGATTCTGTGCAAAGGGCAAAAAAGTAGTACAATGCGGACTGACTAGGAAAATTTTAATAATAATAATAATAATAAGATCTCTTTACAGTTCAGTGCAGCCATGCGTAATGCGCTTAAACTCGCACTCATACTATTTCAATTGTTAACTTGGGCTTCTTCAAGGAGAAGGCCTCTCTTCATTTGTGTTTTAATGACCTGGAAACTGTATTGCCATCATATATAGAGGCGGGAAACTTTTTTAAAGAAATGTCTTTATATATTTAAATGTTTGCTGATGATACTATGATATCTTCAGAGACAGCAGATGGTCTACAATCATCCTTAGATAAGTTAGATGAATACTATATAAGATGGAATATATTGAAAAATATGACTAAAACAAAAGTTATCATTTTTAACAAAAGAGTTCTAGACGTTTTATTTAAATACAGAGATGTGTTTCTAGACAGCGTGGACAATTTTAATTATTTAGGACTTCTTGCCAACAGAGCCTCGTTTCCATGTAATACAGATTCTACTGCTAGCAGGTGTCAAAGCAAATAACGTACTTTTTGAGTGACACTAACAATCTACAATGTCCAGTGAATATAATGTGTGATTTATTTGATTATTTTATATCTTCAACCTCGCTTTGAAATTTCCGAATTTTTGAAAGCAGAAAATATAGAACTGGTACATAGAAAATATTGTAAGTGGTTACTAACTATTAAACTTTGTACCAATAATGCATTTGGATATATTGAAGGTTAGACCGATATCTTCTTTATGTAAATAAACGTGTGCATCATTAGCTTTTGGCTTAAATTGCTGAGCAAAAACAAAAATCAAAATGCAATCTTCGAAAAACATACCAATTGAATCTTACCGATTGCAAACGAAAGAATTATAAAAACTGGTTTCTAATGCGAACAAGATATTGTTTATCTCAGAGTCGGAAATGACTGGTATTACCCCCAATTCAATCCTGATATCTTCCTTTTCATGACTGGTATTATCCCCAATTCAATCCTGATATCTTCCTTTTCATGACTGGTATTACCGCCATTTCAATCCTGATATCTTCCTTTTCATGACTGGTATTACCCCCAATTCAATCCTGATATCTTCCTTTTCATGACTTTTTAACCAAAAGCTAAAATACATATTTCATTCGTACTGGAGTTTAGCAGTAGTCTTGTTATGCATATTTAAGCTGCATTGTTTGTTAGTTTGTATTTTTTAATTTTTTAACTTCATTATATGCTCTTATAATATAACATTGCATGTTGACTTAACCTTGTCAAAAATCTGAACTACTGACTTTTTTAAAATTTTATTCTGTAAACAATTAATAAATAGCTTCAGTACTACTTATGTGCATGGGTTTGATATCAGGATCATTATTAATAGAAGTAAATATGTTTATTTGGGTCTGGATCTAGGTTAGTGGAATTTCCCTACAATTTACCTGGTGTACCTAACATTGTCCAGGTTATATATTATAATTTTAGTAAAGGACGTAAGGTTATTATCCATTTTGTAATGTATTTTGTTAGAAAATGTTAATTGTGACCTGAGGTCAAGTAGAGAACTATATAATCTTGTATCTAGAAAGATTACTCATTCGTTCTTAAGATCTAGCAGAATCAATTTGTATTATTATTGTGATCAGAAGTTCATTTGGGTTGTAATTTATTTCTTTAAATTATTTTATTCAGTGATTTATATGCTCGGACAATGCAGAGTGCTCATAAAAAAGTATTCTTTGAATGAGACATTCACTGAGATTTATAGTGAATTTAAACCTGGAATTATATTAGAGTGTTTCAACAAAAAGACTGTTGGTACAACAATACAATGCAGGCTGCCACAGGCAGATCAACATCTTCAGCGTAGGACTTAATTTGGATTTCTACTAAAGTTTATTCAGAACTATATTATTAGGACAAGTGCAAGTAATTCTGTGGTTATTTTGGGATTTAATTCGCAACACCGTAAGTTCTTTTTGTCATTTTCACTTTCTATTCAAGTGAAATAAGTTATATGTTGAAGCTGACAAAGCTTGCTGCTTTTCACTCTTTTCTGTTCCTTATTTTAAGAGCATAAGCTCGTAACAGAAAATTGGGGGCTCGTCCTTGGGGTACGAATGTCTCTAAAATATTTCAAAAAACTTTGTTTTTAAAATTTAAACTCACATTGTTTAGAAGTTCCTGAGTCCTAATTATTATTTTACATTTTAGAAATCTTTGATGAAACCAACAAGCTTTACAATGTGATCTAAAGTGGAGATCTTTATCCTATTCAGGAACAGTTAGACTCATTGAAAAAGGATGAACTGCTCCAGCTTGCCAGAAAATCTGATCTTTCTGAGGCAAAGGCTGCTTTAATGAAGCAAGAAATTTAAAAAAATCCAATATTTTGTGGAAACAAATTGTCTGGATAAAAGGCCTTTGGATTAGGTTAGTAAGTTTCCATCTGACTCTAACTTACAAGTTATTGAATTGAAAATAAAATACAAGAATGAAATTGAGTTATGAAAGCTTGAGCTTCACGAAACATATCTGCAATTAGATAAAGAGGAATAGAGAGGAAAGTGCAGTTGCAGAAAGAAGAAAGAGAGAAACAAATGCAAATGCAATTAGAGAAAGAAGAGCGACAAATGTGGTTAAATGCAATTGGAGAAAGAGGCGCGAGACAAATGTAGTTACAGAAAGAAGAAAAGAAATGCTCTTGGAGAAAGATGAGAGACAAACAAATGCAGATGCAATTGTATAAAGAGGAAAAGCAGAGCGAAAGAAAAGAGAGGTTAGTGCAATAAAAGAATCAATGTGAAAAAGAAGAGATAGAATTGCAGGGAGATAGAGAAAACGAAGAAAGGGAATTTCAATTTAGAATAAAAGAATTACGGTTAGAAACTGAAATGCATATCCCCACTTTACACACAAATTCAAGTTTTGCTGTTAATACGAATATTAGGTTAGTACCCCCTTTTAATAAAAAAATTGCTGAACATTTGAAATGACCAAGGGAGCACAAGACTCTGTTATTACAAAATGCACTTTTCGGCAAAGCTTGTGACATCTACAATTCCCTGTCAGTACATCAAGCAGATGATTATAATTTGATTAAGGAAAGCATCTTGAAGGGTTATGAGTTGATACCTGAGGCATATCGACAAAAATTTAGGAACCATAAAAAGAAACTGGACAAACTCATGTCGAATTTGCAAGAGGAAAAAAAGCAGTTGTTTGATAGGTGGTGCTTAGCCAAGAAAGTTGGTCAAGATTACGAAAATCTGAGACAACTCATATTAGTTGAAGGGTTCAAAAACTGCATCCATTGTGACGTTAAGACTTACCTTGATGAGCATAAGGTCGAAAATTTAGAAAATGCTGCTAGTGGAGATCACAAGTATTCTTTAGCTCATAGTTTCTTTTGGCAGTAGGTCTTCAACTCAGCAGTCTCTGGTTAAAACGAAAATTATTTCAGTCTAATACGAGCACTACCAAATTTCAAACTGGCACAACATTTAGAAATCAAGTTGCTGTATAGACTAATCAGAGGTCATAATCTCTCCCAACGTGTATTTATTGCAAGAAGAAAAGGCAGATTATTTCTGATTACTACAAATTGAAAAATAAGCAACAGAATCAAGATAGACATATTCCAAATGACCTTATTTCTAAGAGGTCAAGGTTACGACCATGTATTGAAAGCATTTGTTGGGTCAAAAAGAACCCAGTCTACTTTTATTACGAAGCATCATGAACCATTCATGTCGAAAGGATCTATATCATTCATGGGTGAATCTGCCAATCCTATCCATATTAAAGTTTAAGGAACACTGGTGCGTCTCAAAGACTTTTATTATACGGTACTTTGTCTTTTTCAGAAAAGTTTTCTTCTAATGAAAGTGTTCCTATTCAGGAAGCAAAGTGCAGCTCTGTTAATGTTCCTCTCCACTGTTTAAATTTACCATCAGACTTAGTCTCAGGACCCGTGACAGTCGGAAAATGGTAGTCTTTACCCATCGAGGATATTCATTTATTACTAGGCAATGACCTAACTAGAGATAATGTTGTGGTTAATCCACTTCTAACTGTCAAGCCTTGTTTGGATCAGAAAATCGATCCTATTGAAAAAGAAATCCCTGATTTATACCCAGCATGTGCAGTTACTAGCGCTATCGAAAAGAAAGCTCTTGAGAATAATGTTGATTAGGAAATGTGTTTGTCAGGCAGTTCAGGAGGCCACATTTACTATCAATCAAAGGGTGTTGATCACAGTGATCCTCTTTTAACTACTAATTCCCTTTATTCCAATCAGTGTGACAAACGACAATCATTTGTCGTCGAACAGGAAAACGATCCTGAGATCTCATGTTTATTTCAGAGCGAAACTGAATCCACAGAAGTACCTGTCTGTTATTTTCTTACAAATGGGGTCCTTATGAGAAAATGGAGACTACCTGAGGTACTTGCTGATGACGAGTGGTCAGTGAACTATCAAATTGTAGTTGCAAAATCGTACAGGTAGGAAACCTTTAGTTTGGCCCACGAAACTTCTTTGTTGGTCATTTAGGGATCAATAAGACGTATCACAAGATCTTGAATCACTTATATTGGTCAAAAATTAAATGTGATGTTTGTAAATACTGCAGATCTTGTCACAATTGTAAAATGGTAGGAAAATCCAATCAGAAAATACCTAAGGCTCATCTGCATTAGACGAATCATTTAGCAGAATAATGGCAGATTGTGTCGGTCTCTTACCTAAGACCAAGTCAGGCAACGAATACTTATTGACAGTAATGTGTGTGTCTACAAGATTCCCAGAGGCAACTCCTTTTGAGGAATATTAAAACTAAATCAATTGCAAAAGCTTTGATAAAGCTCTGTTTACACAATTTGGACTTCCCATATCTGCTTAATCTGATGAAAAGTGAAATTTTATGTCTGGAATTTTCCAGCAATTTATGCATGAATTAGGCATCCAACAATTCAAGTATTCTGCCTATCACCCTGCAAGCCAAGGGGCTTTAGAAAGATTTCATCAAATTTTGACAAATATGATTCGGTCATATTGTTTTGATATTGGAAACTATTGGGACGGAGGTGTTCATTTACTTTTTGTTTGCTATTAGGGAATCAGTTCAAGAATCTTTAGGATTTAGTCTTTTTGAACTAGTTTTTGGACACACTGTCCGTGGACCATTGAAGTTGTTAAAAGAGAAACATCTTTCAAAAGAAGATAAAGAAGTTAATCTTCTCGACTATATTTCTAATTTAAGTACAAGTTGTCAAAGTCTTGTGATGTTGCCAAAACTAATCTGCACTCTACTCAGTCAAAAATGAAATTAAGATATGAATAAAAAAATAATGCAAAGGAAGAGTTTTCATCCTGGTGATAGAGTTCTGGCTCTCTTGCCCATACCACAAAATCCTCTTCGGGTTAAGTACTATGTTCCTTACACAGTTAAAAAGAAAGCAAGTGATTTAAATTATATTATCAATACTCCTGGGAGGTGAAAACAAAAACAACTTTGCCACATAAATATGTTAAAGGAGTATGTTGATAATAATAGCCAGATTAAGCATGCAATCAATTTAGCTGTACCTGTCCCACACAGTGAGGATTTAAGCGATGGAATGCAATCGGACTGTAGTGACTTTGGAGTAACAAATCTTCGGAATTCAGAAATTATGAATAATCTGAACCGTAAACATTCACATCTGCAGCAACAAGAAATGAATGAACTAAAATAGCTGTTACTTGAATATGAGTAGTTGTTTCCAGATGTTCCTACACCAAGAAATAAAATCTACCATGACGTTGAAATTGTAGATTCCACACCTGTGAAACAGCATCCGTACAGGATGAACCCTCTCATCCGGGAATGTTTGAAAAAAGAAATTCAGTATTTGCTGGAGAATGATTTTATAGAACCGAGTAAAAGTGACTGGAGTTCACAATGTATACTTGTACCGAAACCAGATACTTTCCGCATGTGCATTGACTACAGAAAGGTGAACAATGTGTCCGAAACTGATTCATTATCAAGAATCGATGACTGCATTGATAAATTGGAAATGCAAAGTATGTCACCAAATTTGATCTTCTGAAAGGATTTTGGCAAATTCCACTGACGGAAAAGGCAAAGGAAATTTCGGCATTCTTGTCTCTAAATGGACTTCATCAATATTAAGTGATGCTGTTTGAGATGAAAGTTTTCAGCGTTTATTGAACATGATTACATCTGGTCTAGATAATCGTAATGCTAACATCAATAATGTCATGATCTTCAACGACACCTGGAAAGATTATTTAGAGACAATTCGGAAATTCTTAGATTGACTCAATGATGCAAATTTCACAATTAATTTATCCATAAGTGAGTTTCGTCGTGCTTGTGTTACATTTCTAGGACATATCGTGGGGCATGGGCAGGTTGAACCTATAGATGCTAAGGTCAAGGCTATCTCTTAATTCCATGTGCTTATCAGTACAAAGCAAGTGAGTCGATTTTTGGGTATGGCTATATACTATCGGAAATTTTGTTCCAGTTTTGCCACAATTGCTGAATTCCTTTTATATTTGTTGAGCAAGAAAACCAAGTTGCATTGGTCTGAAAAATGTCATAAAGCATTTGATAAGTTAAAAGCTGTACATAAGAGTGCACGAGTTTGTTCAGCTCCAAATTTCAGACAATCATTTACAATGTCCGTTGATGCAAGTGATGCAGGGGTTAGTACAGTATTAATACAGGAAGTCAAAAATGATGTAGATCATCCAGTGTGCTATTTTTCTAAGAAATTAAATAAAGCACCAGAGAAATTATTCCACAATCGAGGAGGAATGTTTGGCTTTGATACTGGCGTTGCAACACTTTTAAGCCTATATTAGTTCAGCCCCTTCTCCGATTATTGCGTTTAGTGATGACAACCCCCTTACTTTCACTGGCAAGATGAAAAGCAAATATCAGAGTTTATTAAGGTTGAGTTTGATGTTGCAGGAATACAATTTCGACATTAGGCACGTTAAGGGAAAAGAAAATTTAATAGCAGATGCCCTTTCATGTGTATAGTAATATTATATTGTTTCTTGTATACTTTGTGTCATTCATAAGATTTAATCGTATGTATTTTTATTACATGTATATTTCACTAATAGTGAAAAGAAAGCTTCACTGCACCAATCTTTCTTTTTCTTTATGATAGTCAGTGATATATATATATATATATATATATATATATAGCATATATATATATATATATATATATATATATATATATATATATATATATATATATATTTAATTTGTATTGTTTGTTAGTTTTTCAATTTTTATTTCATAATGCTGTTGTAATGTAACATTGTATTTGAACTTAACTTTGTCCAAAATCAAGTTTGATTTTTTAATTGACCTGAATTATTGATTTTTTTAAGCCATTTTATTTTATAAACAACTAATACATAGCCAACATTATATTTATGTGTATGGGTTTAATATCAGGATCGTTATTAATAGAAGCAAATGTGTTTATTTGGGTCTGGGTTTAGGTTATTGGGATCTTCCTACGATATATCTGGTGTACCTGATATTGTCCAGGTTATATATAATAATTTTAGAAACAGACGCTCTAATAATAACTAACATTTTATTTTATAAACATTTAGAACTTTATAAAAATTTATTTTCCAATAGGTAATGTTTTTTTTTTTTTATAGAAAATGTTAATTGTGACCTGAGGTCAGGAAGAGGACTTTATAACCATGTCACTGTAATGATTTTTCATTCGTGCTTAAGATCTAGCAGAATCAATTTGTATTATTTGTGTGTCCAGAAGTTCATTTTGGCTGGAATTTATTTCTTCAAATTATTTAAATTCAGTGTTTATTTTCTTTTGGAAATACAGAGCGCTCATAAAAAATAATATTTTTAGACAGAGACATTCACTGCCATTTATGGTGAAGTTTCAGTTCTTGAATTATATTACTGTTTTTCAATAATAAAAAAAACTGTTGGTACAACAACAAAACACATGCCGCCATAGGCAGATCAACATCTTCAGCGCTGGTCTTAATCTGGATTTCTACTAAGGTTGATTCAAAAATTTAAATTATTAGGACTCGTGTCTATTACTCTAGGATTATTATGGGATTTTACCGTAAGTTCTTTTTGTCATTTTCTCTTTGTATTCTAGGGAAATAAATTATTTGTTAAATTTTAAAAAGCTTGCTGCTTTTCACTTTCTCTTTATATTAAGAGCATAAGAGTATAACATATCAAATTTTTCTTCGACACCCCTTCTTATCTTAGAAAAATGGCAGAAACCTTGCATGCATAAACTACTACAGTTATTCAGAAATGGAGATTTAACAACTGTAATATATATAGGTAAATATGTGTATAATGCATTCTAACTTAGATTATCTTCTCTCTCTCTCTCTCTCTCTCTCTCTCTCTCTCTCTCTCTCTCTCTCTCTCTCTCTCTCTCTCTCTCTCTCTCAGGATTCATGCGTACACAGGTTTCTATCGCAATTACTCATTCATTTGTTTATTCATTTACGCAGCAATGTATTGTATATGAATTATGTATCGTATTGACTATACCTTTTTTACACACGTCATATCAATAGAGTTCTGTTCTGTTCTGTTGCCAGGCTGCTCACAATAACAGTTCATGAGCACTTGTGTTCGCACTAACACACTCAGAACTCAGAATGGGCATGAAAATACGAGAACATTAACAAATCAAAATTATAAACTGCTGACGCAGATATAGAACTATTTAATGGTACAAATGTGTTGTTTAATTAAAAAAAAATTGACAGAGCTAGCGCAGTTATGGAACTATTTAATGATTCGAGCATACTTTAATTTTACAAAAACTCTAGAGACTTTTTTGTAAATTTTAAAATGGTACGATCTTTTTGGCTCGGGCTTTGCCATTATTAACCAGTGCGCTATTCTGCGTTATTATTTCAATAGTTAATGTAGTGCTCTAATTAAATTCCACAGTTTCAATATTTTGAGTAATGCGTCAGATATCTCATTGACCTTGCCAAGAAAGCATTAGATAGTGTGTGAGAGTGCGGTAATTTGAATTTGTCCGTGGATCATTTTGAATTTAGAACGCCAAAAGAAGCTTATTTTTCTTTCTTTTTTAAAAATTTGCATGTGCACCATCTATGTTTATATATTTTTTATGAGAAAATATCCTTTCAGTTTTTGCGAAATAATATTCTCGAGTCGTTCAATAAATTAAATACCTTCCCCCCCCCCCTTCGGTCGAAAATGCAATGGTCGGCCCACAAGGACATAACCAAAGAAATTATGTCATGCCGTCAGTGGGAGGGCATAACCACTTTTGTTTTTTAAAAAGCGACAAACAAGAGTCTCAGCACGTGTAATAACTAAAACTTAGTCATTGACGGTTGTCAACCATAAATCATCAAACGCTGACTCGTTCGCACCTTGGGAAGCGGTGGGGTCTGCATGAAAACGAATCTGACACTGTTGTGGTTGACAGGCAAGCAAAGAGCGATATCTTGATTCATTCAATAAAAAATATAGGTGACTATTTCCCTATCGCAGATTCCTTTGTTTTGTTACAAGTTCCTACGGATTTTTACGACTTTGCTCCTGGGAGAGAGTTTAAACAATACAGAGGTATGCAGATCTCGCCGTAATTGTGCACACTCTAATTTAATGGATTCAAGAACGGTTGCAATTTTTCCTTCGCTCGCTACCCTTATATATTTACGATCAGTCCAGGTTTAAAAGTGTACTGCTGAATTTTATAGTTTTCGCATACAATCATCCAACGAACTCTATCATCTATATACGAAAGCTGTTTATGTAAAAATTGTTTTGCGCATCTGTTAGGGGTAAACCCCACAGTATGTGCTCAGCTCCATGACATCTGGCTTTGCCTAGTAACAATGTACCGTGTGATTTATTTTGCACCCGTCTATGCTCCTGCTGTCGCGGTTATGTTAACAATAAACCTACTGTCACGTGAACATTATTAGGCGGTTTAAGTGTTGAATTGAAAGGAGCTGGACAGATGGTTGATGTGGTATCTGACTAGTGTTGCGCAAAACAAAGATGTGATAGACACCTTTGCGACATAACAACGTCATGTTTAGCTTAGCCTAAGGACCGATTTCTAATTTTCTGCGGGGAGGGATTGGGGATTGGATTCGATATCAACATAACTATCTACATGTGTTCTATCCATCCAGCTACTGTATATATCTCCCAATCCATCGACCCATCACCATTCTAGCTATCTATCTTTTCATCTACCCCCACCCCCGTAACCTTAACTAAGCATGATACTCAATGCCTTATGTAAGGGATAGAACATGTGTAAAAGTTCATTCTCCACAATAAGGCGTAGACTAGTTATGGGATCGATTCCCTCACGAATGTTTTATCTTACATACAATTTAACCCACAACACAGAATGCTTTGAAATGACTACTTTATTTTGATAATGACCCCCGTATGTGAATCACGTGCAGGCACCGCTTCTGCAATATAAAATTCGTTTTCAAATCTCGCGCAGACTCCCATCCTGCATTTTAGAAAATGCTTGACAAGATGTGATTTATTTGTTAGTCTAAAGGTTCCTGTTATCTCTGTACTCGTCAGTAACTATAAATAAGTAAGATATCAGCGATATTTTTACTTTGGAAGATACATAGGATGACTAGCTTCCTGCTGCCTCGCAGACAGCAAAAAAGATGACATAGAACGCTCTTCGCGGGAATTGATGAAAATCAATGTAACAAGGCGAGAATCGGAAGAAAACTGGTCAACATAATGGTACATCTCGACGCTGAATTCGTGGTTACGTCTCAAGAAATGGAAAAGAGATAAGGTGTAGACTGGTGTCCGGATTCCAAAACCAGGGACAATGAAACATCTTCCACCTCTGGCAACAAACGGCGCGACTGGTACAAATTCCAACAGCAGCCGATTAAAACTTCCCTTAGTTATGATCAAATTCACGTTTTTCAGCAAATGCAAAAATTTTTGTAAATTATTTAACATAATATCGGCTGTTCTTGTAAGGACATAGATGATAAGACACAGTTTCGTATATTTTCAGTGTAACGTGTCTATTGTTTGAAGTAATATAATATTTAGTACAGGAAAATGCTCAATAACCTTTCTTTTTGTGTTAATGGATTGTGTACACAGTACAGCATCGCTTAAGTTAAAATATCCATCCTTAAAGACTGAGAAATTGTCCAACGATCACCCTGAATCAAAGACGCTTCAAACGCATCTTAACGGTACTTTAAATACAAGCTACTACCAATTGCGCATTCAAAGGATAGACATATGTTTAATCAGTAATTATATTAATTTGTGGTTTTGTGCATTGTTATGCTGGGCGCAATTCGGCCATTAATTTAAAAAATTTAATAAGTTTACCAAATAACAATTATGCTCTTTCAGCCCGTATAGATCATAATGATAACATTTCTGTTATTTTTATACCAGTGCATTATGTCGCAATAATTTTGGCTGCCATATTGAGACTGGTTCAGCAATTAAACGAGATTCCACCTGAACGGTACTATTGTCGCTTACAAGATTGGTAATGAGCTTTACAGTAATGTATGTACCCTCTTACACATTAATCTAATGTTTTAAGCTGTTTATAACGACGTCAACTAATATGAGCGATCATCCAATTTTTATTAATAAGGCTAAATGTTAAACCCCTTCGAATTTATAAGCAAACAAGAGAAGCTTCTGCGTCATATTAAAAATGTGCGTTACAACGGGCTTACTAACCCGTTTGACGATAGCAAACTTTATTTATTAAGCATTTAGAAGTTTTTATCGACTTGAAATTGTGCATAACATTCGTCCTGTTGCACCTGAAAACGAAACAAGTACAATTAATGGGATGTGGACTCACGAGCAGGAAAGTCCATTTATATTGGGAACCACCTGATGTCTACTTCAGAGTTTTAATGTTTATAAAAGTGTGTGTGTGTGTGTGTGTGTGTGTGTGTGTGTGTGTGTGTGTGTATACGAGGGCCCCGTTTAGCCGAGTGGTCTCAGGTTCCAGAAACTGTATGCACCTATCTGAGTATGTCAGGGATGTACTTGATGAAATTCAAATGAACGAAAGCAGACCAAACCTTCTAGGTTGTTAATATAGTTCTAAACATGTTTACATTTCAGTCCATGGAACAAATTAAACTACGTGCAAGGAACTATGCTGATGCCAAAAACTGGTTCATGTTTTTGGGTGAAGCATTATTCAGCAAGTCTCAAAGTACTGAGCCTTTAACCGTTCTCGAATCGCGATCCTCGTTTTACATATCCGCATTTCACATAGTTGTCCCGTATGTGATGGGTTGAATAACAGCTTTTTCAAAGTACATGCTATTGTTTCTTTTTGTTTAGAAACGTGTCTTTGCTAATGCATGGGCAATGTCTTTGTTGCCAAAAAATTAGAAGACATTAACACTCTTGAGAGCCTTCTCAGTTTTGCAGTAAACTACAATTTGTTAACGAGTTTTGCGCTGATCTAATGCAGACATGATGCTGCGTGTATAATGTGTATTCATAGTTTTGCCGTACAGGATGATGATGCAGGTATTTAGGTTCTTCATGTATTTCAGATATGTTTCATGTTGAGTTTTACCACTGGTTAATGACATGTTACTGGGCAGGTCGATGGAAAATATTTTAGACATGTTTTATTTCTTGCATGATGCGCAATTTATTCATATTCATTGCATGAAACATTTGATTGGCCTGCGAAGTTGTGCGATTTCTGGTATTATTCTCATGAAGGAAGAGATCTGGTATTAAGAACAAGAATGTTTAGGAAGGTTTAAATCGCGAAGCATTTCATTGTATATATTAATTTCTCGATAAATGCCCATGCCTGTACCATTCAATTTTGTTTGACCTGATTTTAATGCAGTCTAGATTCTTTCTATTGAGAGGTTTAAGTTTTGCTTTATTTCAGTTTATTCACCGCTTAAGACAGACACCCTAAAGGATCGTGAATCATTAGATCCGGAGAATTACTATTGGTTTAAACAAGCTCTATATTTTCTTTCTACGCGTGTTCTTCTTCTAATGATACTATTGAGGACATTAATCACATTGCAACTTGTTTATATGGTTATAACCTACAAAAAGAATGAAGACCTCGTGTATGCATGTAAAATGATGCACTTGCATTAATGAGGACCTCACTTAAGCATATGAACTGATGAACTTGCATTAATAGGGGGCTCATTTATGCATATGAAATTGTGAACTTGCATTAATGAGGACCTCATTTATGCCTTTGACATGAACTTGCATTAATGGGGACCTCGTTTATGCATATAAAATGAACTTGTATTCGCATGCATTTTCAATCAATGCTGTGTTCTTCTGTCGTGTATCACTGGTTTGAAATTAACTTCATAATTTATCACAATACACAACAATAATTCAAATAACAAAAGCTATAAAAATAACATTTCCATCGTGAGTCCGGCGCACGCAAGTCACTGACCCATTGTGGCTCCCAAAGGCGAAGTAATGGACGTGGCTGTTTAATCAGTTACAACTAGGTAGTGTGTTCACCATGAACAAATATATAAATACTAATGTATACATTAACCTTTAAAAGTATTAGGTTTCGTTGTAACATTTAGACGCGATGGTTAAGTTCGCCCACAAAAGTTGACTGCGCGAGTGATATTTTTGCAGAATGAAAAAAGAAAAAAAAAATCAATATTTCCACAGCTCTGCTTCTATATTGATTTTTTTTTTTTTATAAAAATGTCAATAAATTGATCTGGACTGTAATCAAATTTGATATTGTGTGTTTCAAGAAATATGAGCTGTGTGCTATTACTCCCTAAACCTCTAATTCATACGGCATAGGAATTTGTTGCACCAAGTTCTATCGGTGATAACATCAACAGTTTGTTCGATAAATCTGCACTCTGCTAGATAAGTCGTCACGAACGGCTAAAAAAATTGAATACAATATGCAATAATTACGGATATTTAATTAGTCACTATTTTGTAATATTATAGTACGCTTTGATCTGCGTTCGATCTGCCAGATAATCTCCGCAAAACTAAACCATAAATGGAACGTTAAAGAAGGGTTTACAATCGCAGGTTGAAAAGATAATTTGGTTGTAGTTGTCTTCTATATGGTTCACCTACATAAATGTAAAGACATGGCAAGTAAGTTTGTAATCGAATGATTTAGTGACAGTCAAGTAACTTAATCAGTCAAGTAACTTGTCATCGAAAAGAAGGCTCATGAAAGCACCTAATGCATTTAATGTTGGAGGTTTCAGTCAAGATTGGCCCGTCCTTTAATCGTGTCCAATACACCTTCACTAAATATACCTTCGTTTTCATTTCTGTATGTTGAGCAAAGCTGGTGAGCGCGCGTTGTACAAAGCGATTTCAAATAGATAGCGGCATGTCATGAATCAGCAAATTTGAAAGCCCTTACCATTACGCCATTTCTCTCCCAACGTAGTGCTTACATTTTAGTATGAAAGAAAACTATAATAAATTATAACAACGGTATTACTTGCTACCTGAAGCTTAGCTGCAGTAACTTGATGCAGGTGAAGGAAATTGTGAAAGGTGTTGTAATGTTTATCATTCCAAATTGACTTGCTTATTGACAAAAGATAGATAATGAGAGTGTTTTATGTCCAAATGTGCAATTTGTCTTCCCAGATTATAAAAGCGAAAGCTCTTCACAGAAACTGAATTGAATGCTTCGAGTCACTTATTGTATCCAAACACTGAAGCTTACTTTATTTACTAAGTCATCTATCACTTTTTCATTCAGGACAAATTAAAGAAGAAATAAAAAATGCAAAATTATTGGGTACATCAAAGAAGAGATCAGGCACCACCTTACCCAGGAAGGAAATACACCCGTTCTTAAGTGTTATACACATAAATCTGCTCGTTTAAGTAAACGTTTCCAACTTGGTTTTCAATCTTGTAACTAAAGTTCAAATTGTACTCATTACTCCGAAATCGCTACAATTTTAGTTCAAAGTCAAATTAAAAACAAAATTTACCATAGATGATCTTACTTGAGCGCTCATTTCATATGAAGTTTATGAAACGAACATTGATGAGCAAGTGATTGAAATTATTCCACGAGATTCATAACTTCCATTTGGGATGAGCACAAATGTAAGATTATATTTATCGCCTGACAAAAACTAATTCATTTTATTTGACCAAAACCGTAGAAAAGTGTACTGAAATTGCTTGCTGAACGTTTTAAAGGCACCTGGATGCTGCGACCCCTATGCCATCCTTTGCACACCGCTATGACGTCATTGCGTCACTTCATCGTGTGTTACTAACACCTTTTACATGTATACATACTATGACTGTATAATATGATTACTTCTATTCACGTTAATATATCCATATCATAATTCATAAATTATAAAATAAACAACATCAACACGTAGAATGTGACCGGTTTCGCTTTATTGCTTCATCATAATTCACATAATTCACATTACATTGCTTCATCATAATTCACATAATTCACATATATGTAATGTGTACTCATAACGTCACAAATGACGTCATTACGTCAAGCAAAGGAAAGGCGTGAAGCTCAAGGTATCCGAATGTATTTCGAGGTCATTTAAAGCTCAACGAATAATTTTAATCTTTATATCTGATTCAATGAAATATATTTAAATAATGTGTTAGATGAATATCATTTGGAAACTGCGCATATCTCTCTCTCTCTCTCTCTCTCTCTCTCTCTCTCTCTCTCTCTCTCTCTTACCTAACCTATCTATCTGCCTACCTATTTATCTATATAACCTTGTGTATCTAATACAAATGAATATGAATGACTTAGCTTACTAAACCGACCGTAAGTGTCATGAAAATAGCACAAGTTCTGTAGGTAAAATATCGAACCCAAGGTCAACAACAGCTTATGTACTGACACGGTGACCCCGTAATAAAGAATGGGTCGAGGCACAGGGCATCTTGCTTTCGACGAGGTATCTGCTGCGATACGTTACTACGTCGGCTATTTGCTTATCGCCAGCCATCTGTACCAAACGAATGTACCTATACTTATCGGACTACTTGCCTCTTCGAATTTTTCTGTTAGAGCGCGCACTTAAACATAAACGTCTTTAATACACGATACGGTTTAAAAAACACTGGAAGTAAACGGTGGCATTCGTTATATGCCATCAGAAGATGAAGAATCGATTGATTAAATTGGCCCATTCCTATTTAGGCGATAGTGAAGACGGGCGGTTTATCCAGAGTATTCGACTTGCGCTTCCGAAGACCTCACACTTAGAGGAATCTCCAAGTCGGAAAAGTATTGAATAAAGAGCGAAGATTTCAGCTTATCAGCGCCTCTAGTGGGAAGAGGCAATGTAGAAATTTGACACCTCTGGAAGTCTCCCGATTGGTCTCTTTTCGCGTAAATGTCACCAAGTGCTAAATGGTTTTATGAATGAGTGTGACTTCGTCCTGATCTATAATGTGGAGTATATAAGGGTACAAGAACGCATTGGACTACAAGGATTGGTTCTCTAACTTGGCTGAAGATGATGCACATTTTCCTATCAAAATCTGGATAGTATCCGGAATATTTCCTATCGCTCTTCATTAGGTAAGTTGGCCTATTTTAATTATAATGCAGTTTCATCCATTGTTTAATTTTATATCAATTAAGCGTCTTTTGATAAGTTGGGAGTTGTTTGGGGGGTTTTTTGGGGAAGGGGTTTGGTTTTTTTTTGTTTGTTCAGCGTTATAAAAATATGCATCGCTATTAAAATTCTATGAATTTTTAACATTAAAATTATTGATGATATTTTTGGCTCCTGCTGAAAAGCATTGCTCCCAAATTATGACATGTTTTAGATTTAACAAATTAAATTCTTTATAGGAATGCAAATACCTTACAGATAGCCCTTTCTGTGGTGACCTAGGTCTTTCGTAGCAGTTTTAAGTTGCTATTTTTATGGTTGTGTTCAGAAAAAAAAATTTGTACTTATTTCATTTATACTGAAAATGGTTTCATTTTAATACAAACGTTAAAGATTTTAGGCGATAGCCTTGCTAAAACGAGTCTGTACTTGTTGTTCTTGTTGTTACTGTTGTTGCTGCTGCTGTTGATGTTTTTGTTATGTCTCTTGTATATTGTGACGTTCAACACAAGAGGCCGAACGTTATTTTGGTTCGTACCGATCTAAAATGGGAAGCCAGTATCATAAGCTGATAGGATCCATCCCTCCCGATTGGCTAGTCAGTGATGTCATTCGCTAGGCAGTGACGTAATTCACATAATGGTTAGTTTGGGGACTCCCCCCCCCCCCAACTCTAGTGATTGCTTGATAACTTCAGCGCTTTCGCATAATGGGTCAAAAGTTTTTAAACAACTATTTTTTAAAGATTTATGTTAATGTTTATATATGGTCTCGCGAGTACCGGAAGTGTGAAGCAGTTGTCATGGAATATTTATTGTAATCAGCAATTTAAGGGAAGAGGCGGTAGCAAGAATTTTGTCACAGATTTTTAAACTACTGATCTTGAAACTATTGACCTCCCGCCTAAGTTGCTCGAATTGCTGTGTAATTTATTCCGTTTGTAACCCCTTGTGTAAAATATGTACCACTTAACTCTTGAAAGGGTGTTGAATTCCAGATCTATTCAAAGTAGAAGGCAGCTACAACCTTTACTGTGGGTAATTCTTGGAGGCAATTTGTATTTTTCTTTTCACAAGTATGCCTCATATAGCAAAGCACACCAACTAGGCATTGAACCTTTTCCACATTTCATTAACTAATCTTCAATGGAAAACTTTCGAATTTCTTCATAAACTTGTCAAGTTATGTATTGTTTCATTTTGTGTGTCAACTTCCTTATAATAATCTGCCACTTTATTTTGCGGTTATATATTACCAAAGAAAACTTAATCCACTTGTTCGAAACATTTCTAGTCACAAAAGAGAAATATTTATTTTAAAAAAAAAAAAAAAAAAACACTTCTAGATGTCATTAAGTTAATATAATTTACGATGCTTTAAATGTAATTATGCATGCAGACAAGATTTCTGCTCCCTGCACAGTGTAATGACCATGTATGTCCTTATTTAATGCAAAAACTTAAGGATGTAAAAAGACCAGAGTCAATCCATCATATCCAGACACACTGTAAGGTCTAAAAATATTGGTGTTGATTTATATGTGTGTGCCCTCAGGCAACAGTTTAAATTACATACGAATTAACGGCTTGCCTGCTGAGCTTCTATGTACTGCAAAAACTGCATTTAGATACATGTTTAATGACAGTGGTAGTCGTAGTAGTAGTAGTAGTAGTAGTAGTGATATTGGTATCAATATTTTTGTGCTGTGGTTAAGGTAGTTGAAGTGATATGTGCTGTTTACCTTTACCTGTAAAAGCAAAATATTATCAGTAGTGACACGAGTCGGTAAAATCTACATTGTAACATCGTACTGTATACAGTGAGTAAAGAGCAACCATACCATTCGTGTTGATAATGTATCGTTAGCAAAGTAGTAGTAGTACACGTAATAGGATTATTAACAGCTTTTCGTCTTGCTGTAGCTTTCCTAAAATTATCAATAGTAGTAACAGCGGTCACAATAGCAGCAGTTTTGATAGTACTTGTAGTAGTGGTAGTTACTGTTGTTGCAGTAGTAGCTGTCGTAGAAGTAGCTGTTATTGTAACTGTGTGTGTGTGTGTGTGTGTGTGTGTGTGTGTGTGTGTGTGTGTGTGTGATTTGGAATTTTTAAGTAACTTTAACAATTTTTCAGTCATATCGCTACGATATCTGCAGTGTGGCAGTTTATAGTGATGTCTAGCACTGGGGCATTAAGCTGCAGACATATAGCACCATGTCCCACCCAGTCACATTATCCTGGCACCAGGCTAACGTCCTAACTCTAACCGCTTAATGCTGAGCACCAAGGGAGGCAGCTGTTAGTACCATTTTTATAAGTCTTTGGTATGATTCGGCCCGGGTTCGAACCCACGACCTCCCGCATCCCAGGCGGACGCTTATGGTAACGGCGGTATCAATAGTAGTATAACGGAGTAGTATGGTATCGCGGGTCTTAAAGTTAGCGATCGGCAAATAAGTAAATAAAGAACTGACCTTCAAGATATTATATATGTCTGTTTTGGTGTTCTTTGCTATATATTAGCATGCATTTAGTTTCTAGTTTAAAACAGGTGATTGTGGAAAAGGTAGAAAAAAACGCCATGTAGATTCTAGGTTATGCAAGGGGCGTTACTATGACATTGCGGGCAATACCGAAAAAATATTTTTTTTACTATGGCATATTCTTGTCTGTGGTGGTGAAAACATTCTTTCTTGTGGTGTTGAAAACATTTGCGATTTTCAAATGGTGGCCACAGTGCTGTAATTGAGATCACGTTTGTGTCATCGTTTTGTTATTGATCAACTGAAACAAGAACTGTAGCAGCAAATCAGACCGGCGTTAACGCCGAATAATAAAAGCTGTTGCATTTGTGATAAAGATGGCGGATGTGAAAGAAGACCGGAAGCATTGGCAAAACTGACTTATCGTCACTTGTCAATCACACTAATCGGTTAACCGAGCAGAGAGCATAACTGAGACACACCTCCAAGAATTACTCCAAGCATTACTTACGCGCGGTATTTTCCTCCGACAAGCTGATTGTCGCGATAATGACTTGGTTATTAGTATTATTGATATAGTTTTGCAAACGTTCGTCGACTTTTCGATTGATAATGGTGAAAAGGTGAATGTGATGGCCTTGTAATTATGACAGTCAATATCCAGGTCGTCTAATTCTTGACGAAACTTGGATGAGTAAAGATTCTTGGTCACCCTCACCATCAGCTTGAACGTGGACACGGTTGATGACAGTTACCACATGCTTGTTTCCACCAAAGTATGTAGAAAACAAGCATGTCATGCCGATAATGTGAAGGAAACAAAAATCCAGTAAGAAAATAGAAATTGAAAAAATCTTGTACAAATGATATTGTCTAGAATATGAGTCGAGAACCCATTAACTTCCGGCTTTGTCAATTTGATTAAAATCAGATCTCCGCTGTCCTACGCAAAAATCTGACGACGACCGCTTAAGAGTCATGTTCTGGCGACATTCGAATTAGCCAATGGAAATACAGCTTTCAAACATTTTAAAGTGAATCAAATCGTTCGTGCTCTTCATCCACACTGCTCAGTCTATACAGGCTATGAAATAAAGACTTCATCTGATTGGTTGATAAAATTAGCGATTATGATAATAACATACGTTACCAGAAGATGACCTCCAAGCGGTCGCTGTCAGATCTTCATGTTTAACAGTGGAGATCTGATTTTAATCAGATTGCCGGCTTTGTTGTATGTGATTTCGTTTCTTCTTTAGAAAGCACTGGACCCAAGATTATATACTTTTGAAAATTATAAATATGCACTTCATAACGTACCCCAACCCCCAATAATACAGCAATAGTACAGCATCGTCTCGATCTCAGATAACTGAGCAACTCTTTTCTTTGATCAATTGTGTTGAAAGTGGCCTGGGGGAGGCGGTGGCATTCTGTGGGGTGAAAATAGTAATTAATCATAAAGCAATACATAAAACAATGGATTCGTGTATTTATTAGGCATGCATTTACATGTTTACATCGATCTACTTAACTGCTCAAAATTCCAACTCATGAAGATTGTAAAACTTTAAGATTATTATAAACAACAATAAACTTCTAACTGCAGCTTACTAATGTGGGGGGGGGGGCTGACGGGGCGGTTGCCCCGGGCGCCAGAGGTCTTGGGACACCAAAACGCCTCTAGGCCATCATGTTCGCCCCGGGCACAATTCACCCTTAAGCCACTGGCTTCTAAATAATAATTATTTACGATTTTATTATATATTTTTAATTTATTTACCTCTAGGGTAGCTTAAAGAAACGTCTGTTAAAACTTAGTAAAGATAAGACTATATACTAAATGCAATAACATATTTTGAAGTGAATTCCCTCTGACTGACATTAATATGTACTCAGGCCGCTTTAAAATTGATTTTAATTACTTACTGAAATAACACGCATGGGTAATATCAACTTGAAATACAAATATAAATATTGTCTACTTGCAGTATAATTTGAACAACATGCTATTTTTTTTAAAATACTTGTTAAAGAATAATGAGAATCAATGTTAATAAACATATCATAGAAACTGTAACATATTTCTCTGCCCAATACTGAATGTTTGTCGGAGGTTAACAGGTCGTCATGCCACGTGATTAGGTTGGCGGAACGATCTATTATCTCGCGCAAGGTTAATCGAGAGAAGCTGTACTTTCAAATATTAGGATTATTATTTGATGTATAAGTTACATATTTATTATTTTTTTTCAAGAACCGAGCATACAATACAGGACGTGTATTTTTACATATAACGTTTCTTAATCGGAAATCGTTTATATTGTTTTGACACTTGGGGGAACTTTGTGAAATATGAGCAAGTTGTTTTTGATGAAAGAAGACATCGGTTATTGCTAGAAAAACGTATAAACATTGTGATCTATTATAGAATGTTGACATGACCTTATGGATGTCACCTTGAAACAACAGGATATTTGTTTTTCTACATAAACGTAATGATTAATGCAAATCTGCTTGTTTTTTACAAACTCAAGACACATTTTTAATGGAAAAATATACAATTCGGAACACGGGAATGAAGTATGAAGTACCGTTTCAATTTTTTAATTATTACCATAAGTATTCGCTTATATGTCGAGCCCCACAGCAAGCAATATAGATCCTGATAAGCCTTCGAATAATACGCTGGCAGCTCAGAATCTGTGCTGTTTGCAAGTAGGTTATTCCTATACAAAACAATAAATAGATCCAGATATGCTGAAGCTTTATGCAACGATAAATCGGGGTCTGTGCAGTTTGCAGTTGGGCGCAACTTATAAGCGAGTACGTACATTATATATGTCGCTGAATGAATTTCGACATATTAAGTTCATGTTGTGTAGGCATATATGTTTCAACTTTTAAGACTTAAAGCTGCGTCCGGGTTGCATATCCAGTCTGCAGAAAATTGACAGGAAAGAAAGCATTTGTTGACAAAGTAATGCATTCTGTTAACAATCTGCGCAAGACAAGGAATTGTGGTATGTCCAAATAATTTAGTTGCTATTTTCCTCATACTGTACCTGTTGAATTATCTCATTACTGTCTTTTTACGTATAATATTAAAAATGGCTGGAAACCGCGAAATCACAATGATGACAAGAAAAGAATATGCACTCATGTCTGTGGAACGAACATTAAATTCTCTGTCCATGACGAATACATATATCCAGTTAGAGTCATGCAGGTGTAATAATGGCTTTGACAAATTTCCAAACTATATAACAATTTTCCACTTAACTTTGTCAACTAACAAATACTTTTTTATCTTAACATTGGTTAGCACGTCAAGAAATGTTTGTATCTTGAAATAATACATGCTTCCTTTTATTTCCAGGGAAGAATTCAGAGACTTCAGTTGGAGCAATGGCAGGAACCAGTCTGGTCTTGATTGCAGGATGCACCTTGGTCATTCTGGTCCTTTGTGTTGATGGTAGAGAGAAATCCACGCCACCTAGAGACTTGAAAGATATAGTAAAATTTATTGAACTGGTGAAAATAAAAAACAAGATCGAAAGTAATATACGACAGTTTACAGAGAACAGAACTGTTCTTGAGCCGGTGCCGACAGAACACACACCCACACCACGACCGATTCTTATCATCTCCGAGCGTGCAGGTAAGTCATTTTACTATCATCAAGCTACGAAAAAAAAACCATACTTCTTCATCGGAGAAGTAAAATCACTCGATTTTCAAACCTATGGATATAACTATGCATCCAACAACTCTCAATCTCTTTTTCAATGGAAATTGGCCAAAACATCTGCAGTACAAAATTTCATTGATTATAGTCATGTAACAATAATAGACCGATATCTTTATTATTGAATTATTATACAAAACTGTTTTGAATTGTTTTTTCTTTCCAATAAGTTTGCTTCCCATTTTTTAAATCTGGATTCCTTCCAGGAAAGTTCAGAGTTACTCAGTTATTACATATATACGAACGTACACACATATATAAAATATATATATCCATATACGTACGTATGTACATAAATACATACATACAAACATACATGCATGCATACATACATACATACATACATACATACATACATACATACATTGCAAAAATTTGGAGGAAGGCAGAAAGGCTTGGTTCTTTTTCTTTTCTAAGTTAGTAAGAATTTTGATATAACACGGTACTTTGGATTTATTCATATACAAAGCATTTGTGGAGTCCGGAAACTATGTGTTTTAATACTATACAAATTGGGTCAATGGGCTGCCATTGCATCCTACAATGAAATATAATTAATATTTTATCTGATTTTTACTGAATATATGCAGTGTAGTAAAAATGTTATTTGCATTAAATAGAAGACAGTTGAAAGTCGAAAAAGAAAGCGAGCTGTTTATTGAAATCAGAACTAAGCTACTGCGTTGAATGCCGAAAGGAATATATTTGAATCGGCCAGTTCCGGAAAGGTCATTGCACTAAAAACATTCGGGGGGGGGGGAGACAGTGTGCGTCTGTGTGTGTGTGTGTGTGTGTGTGTGTGTGTGTGTGTGTCTGTGTGTGATTTGGATTTTTAAAGTAGCTTTAACAATATATCAGTCATGACGCTACGATGTCAGCAGTGTGGCAGTTTATAGTGATGTTTAGCACTGGGATATCATGCCGCAGACATGTAGTGTCATGTCCCACCCAGTCACAGGCTGACCAGTCCTAAAGCAACCTATTAATGCTGAGCGCCAAACGTGGCAACGGCTAATACAATCTTTTTAAGTTTTTGGTGTGACTTGGCCGCGACCTTCCGCATCCGAGGCGGACGCTCTAACCAATTAGGACACCGGAGCGGTCGCAAAAAATAATAAACATTCAAGTTATTTCATTCCGATGCTTATTTCCAGAAAATACAACATAATCAAAGTTGCTTTTTCGATATGTTATGTCCAAGTTTGTTCCTTACGTAAATCAAACAGTCTTGGTTCATCTGAACACATTAGGAACTGATCATTTCAATTTCGAGGTGGGTGGTGGTGGTGGTGGTGAGGGTTCTGGGGATGTTTTGAAAATAACTCCTGCTATCAGACAGCTTGAAAAGACACTCTTGCTCTGATTTATAGCGGACAAAAAAAAAATCCCAGCTATTATATCCATTATAATATTTGGCAAACATACATTATCTTGAGGTAGAAGCAGATAAAACATATACTGGCTGGACAGAAAATCCCATTCCCTCACCCCCCAACCCACAAAAGCATATTAAACAGCAGGACAGTGACTAATCCACAGAATTTCATATAAAACTGAGCAAAAATAAAAAAGAATATAAAAGGAACTTAATTAGTGGTCTGAGTAGTTTAAACACTGTGTCATCCCAACACAAAATGAAATTAACGATTGGTTGTATCAGGTGGACGACTTGACCTGATACATATCTAGGCTGACTTGTTGCAAGTGAAAGTTGGCGATTAATTTATGACAAGCTATGGTAGTTGTTGTTGACATGAAAGAACACGAAGAGGAGATTTACTCAAACCTAGATGATCATGTTGATGATGATGGTAATAACTGTACCATCGTCCTAGATATTGGGCAAATTAGAATATTCTACTTACGTTAGAAGTTCCCTTGACAACGGACAAGGCAGCTTTACTATTGACTAATTATAAGAGAGGAAGAAAAGTCAAAGATAAGTTTTATATATATATATATATATATATATATATATATATATATATATATATATATATATATATATATATATATAGTAAATTATCCAAATTGGATAGATTTAAGAATGTGTAGAACGATTTAGAAATAAACCTTTTATATCTATTAAATGTCTTGGAAACTTCGTGTTTTTGTGTTGATTGATGGTATTCGTGTGATAAGATCTACTTTCTTCATGTGGATAAAAGAAACTGCAACCGAATAATGAGTAATCCAGGAGACATAACTTTACATTTTAAAATCTAAACAATATATTTTGTCTGAAATATTTGTGACATGTTTGAAATTTCTTTTCTTGTATATCATCAAAAAACAAACATCCACAAAAGTTTATATTACTTGCCTAACTGCGTTTATAGCAGTTCGTACATCCTAGGCAAAATTTATTCTGACTCCGTCCTGAGAGCAGTTCATTTTCAAAATATATCAGACACACGTCATTTACGTCGACCCCGGCTCTGAAGTTCTAGTAGTCCGCCAAACGAGACATGAATACTTCTGTATCGTATCCACCTACTCTCCCCGGCAGTTTGTACCCCCCCCCCCCCCACTGATTTTAGAAACTAATAGATTCAGGGATATAAATATGAACGAAAAATTAAAATTAGTCATATGATTCATCGATTTATATTTTCTAACCTGATAGTCGTCAGGAGTCTCTAGTACTATTATTTTGTTCACATTTCAAACCAACCGCGAGCTTAGATATATGCGAGTTGCCGAGTCTATTTGTTGCACACAACAGATGTGGTTGTAGTTCACCGTCTTGGATAAGCTCTGAATAATTTCGTAAATATCCGTAACTTTGAGAGTTACATCCCTTCGAACACATGTATGTAAGACTTGCATGTTTTTGTTCATTTTGCTTTTAGAAATATTTGAACTTGACATTGCAAGTATTGGATGCAGACGACACAGTTTTTACTGAAAACTGACTGTTCTAGGAACCGGACAAGGACAGTGAGCAGTGTATCTGGTTGTTTACATGGGCAGCTTCTGTTTGATTTGAAATGCGAACAAGATGACATTGTTAGGGGCCACCTGCCGTCAGTCAGGTTAGAAATGATAAATAAATGAATGCAATAACTATGTTTCGTTCACTTGTTTTATATCCTTGTTGTTTTTTATTTAAAATATATAGAGGATACAATCTGCCATGTAGGCGAATACTATAGCAAACATTAGAACCGGTACAGGTGCAAAGTGTTGACTAGATAAGTAAAAAGATTATTGGGGAGCGATGAAAGAATGTTTATTATATTTGGCATCTCTAGATGGATTCTCTGAACTTCATTACAGCTACGTAAGGTACTTTTCCGATTCACTTAATAGTTATATCCCTTGGAATCGAGTCTTTCTTCTGTTTATAACTAATTCTAATGCTTGCAAATAGTTTCTGATATTGCCTCCTATCGAGTCTTCGTTGATTGATACAAAAAATAGATGTTTAATTTGATGTAAACAAGGATAATCCGTCCATCCTAGTTTTAAAATTCAGCAGGTAAGTTTGTCCACAACAGCCGTTTCCTTTGGTTCGGAACACGTTCCAAGACAGACCCAAGAATATGAGATTAAAAAAAAGCAACACACGTATCCGTTTTCTTATACTACATTAGTTTAAAGTACAAAATTAATGTACAGACCCATCCTAATGGAAATCTCGATGAATGCGACCTTTTTGTTAGGTGGTGACAATCAAATACAACTACTAAATATTACAGTTCCTTGTTTAATTTAATACATCTGCTCCATATATGATGCATAAAAGGGTGTTTAGGAAAAACAGAATAATCAGTATTGATAAAAAAAAAATATCGATCAGAAATCCTCTTCTAGCGGTGGCAAAGTTCTGAAGAATCTCAGTGTCACACACGTATAGTCTTTAATCCGAAAACTACACTTTTTCCACGGCAACATTTGATGAGTATGACCTCACCTTGCACATGCCATCAGTCTGGACTGGACGTATTGTTTCTATCAGCCTCACCGAAAAAAAAAGAAAAAAAAACAAAGAAAAAACAAAAACATCTGTAACAGAAAATAAGCATTTCTTCGTTATAACATGATTTCGAAACTAACCTAGACAAATACACAAACTGCATATTGAGTTTCCTGTCAGGTATTATGGTCGACATCTGAGCTGCTTTTTCTTATTTTCCTCATAATGGCACAAACTCAATCTGACCGAGTGTCCGAATGATGACGTTGTTGTTGTTCAGCAATAATATCCAATCCACTCACATGGAGGTTCTTGTTTAATTTTCATACCTGCACGCGCCACGTCTTGAGCCTTGATATTAAACCGTGGGTGCTGAAACTCCCAATTTCTATTTAAATCGTGTCATGGTCACCATGGCAATGATTTGGCTGTGCTCTTACACTGAACATGTTTCGCTTCAGTCGTTGGTCTGACGATTTCTGGGCTTGTTTGTGATAGTGTGGAGTCTTTATTTTGACCAAAATGTATCCGGGCCTTTTCCTCGGTTATGAAAACATGACAAGATGGCGGATAGGTTAGAAATCTGAAAACAAACACTATGCAAACCACCAAACAGATGTATATAAAACACATCTTTTCTAAAATTAAAACCAACATGCATTGAAAGAGATATTTATTTTTTTTTAAATTTACTATCTGGTTTCACCAAAGCGATATATGGCAATGAAATCTCGAATAACACACCCAAGATTAACTTGGGTGTTGTACATTCCACGTTTTGGAAAGGCATCTGTTGTTGCTCTCAGATCGAATCAATATCACTAACCTCTTGTCGCGTGTAGTTTTGCCTTCGTCTCGTATAGTTTGTCAACGGTGTGACCAAAAGGTAAACGACGGATAAACCTCCAACGCAAATTCAACAAAATGAGGAATTCAAAGATAATTTCGGTGAAGAAAAATGATGCTTACACATTATTTAAATCAATTCACGTTTATTTTGTACAATATGTTGTTTTTCTTTTTCTTTTTCCTTTTTCATTGTTGTATATAGACATATTTCATTTAGATAATCTCTCATGCTGAGAACGTTGTAATTGGATTGCGCATAAGAGTGAAGGAGATGACTTCGTTTTCCAAGAAGTTATATATTTAACATCGGTATCATCATCGGTCTAAGTTATAGCGTAGATGAAAATACGATTGCCCATGGGTAAGATTGTCATAAAAATCCTTAGGAGAAACCATGGCCCTTCTCTCATCTCGTACAGCTAAATCAATCCATTGACTATCGTAACTTTTTTTTTTTTTTTTTTTTTTTTACAATGACTAATAGACGGAACTGCTGGGTAAGTGTTGCGCTATTATACAGGTGCTTGAAACATAAACATTCCTTTCTTGCAAACGTAATTGCCTTTTATATACTTATCGATTTTACATTAATCTCTCTTGTCTATGCAGTTGTACCATGGAAACATTACTTAAGTACACCACAGAACCCGGCAAGGGAAACATTCTTTACGTTTCTCTGCATTAAAAATGTAACTAAATCTAGCTAGAGGTTAAGCGTGCGACAACCTCATTTGTCATCCAACGTATTTCAGAAATTTACTCAACAGTTGATTAATTATTTCATACAACTCTGTTAAAACAGCACATCTAGAATCTGATAATTTTGAAAAGGCCTTCCACGGCTTTGTGTTTGTAATAGCGTTTATCGGCACCTCAGTTGCTACATGGTGCCAGCTAACAGTAAAAATCAAAATGTGAAGAACGAAGAGTTGCACATAGAAAACCATTGAAGATAACCTTTGCAAATAAATGTATGCATTAAGCACAATAATACAGACTGTAAAGGATAAATGTTAATATTATGTAAAAGATGTATAAACGATAAATGCAGTATTTGTAAAATCTTTAACATGTGGTCAAAATATCGTATCCAAACCGCATTGCCTCAGAAAAAAGATTTTCATGGTGGTACAGCTTCATGCAATTTCTTCACCGAGTTCTCGTCAAAATACTTCTGTCTCACCAGGTATAATCCGACACTCTTGACAAGAATGTGTTCCACTTACTGTGCACACTGACATGGTATGCAATCTGGTCGGGCTTCACTCTTCAGAAGATATACATGACTCGGGTATGGGTAGCCCATGCGCGATCGGAATAATACCGCATCATCCTACGATTTGCTCTACACTATACAAGGGATGTCACTCTCCATTGGTGGCTCTTGATGTTCTATACAAGGGATGTCACTCTCCATTGGTGGCTCTTGATGTTCTATACAAGGACTGTCACTCTCCATTGGTGGCTGTAGATGTTCGATACAAGGGATGTCACTCTCCATTGGTGGCTTTAGATGTTCTATACAAGGGATGTCACTCTCCATTGGTGGCTTTAGATGTTCTATACAAGGGATGTCACTCTCCATTGGTAGGTTTTGATTTTCTGAAAATTGTTTGTAGAGTTTTCATTCCACATAAATTGTCAAGTGTGTAGAACACGCTGACTATCAATATACGGTATCTTTCATTCGGAAACGGGTAATTGAAGGCAGTTTAGATTGCTTTATCTGCCGTTTCATTACCTTTTATAATGAAGCGGTTCTCATCCCCAGGTCGTGATCAAAATCAGCCTCGCTGGGCTTCCCAGTATGGTCGAGAACGGCCACCAGAAATCATATAAAGACGATATCATATAAAAAAGCCTTAGGGTCTAGTGGTCCTGTTGGTGAGCAGTTTAGGGTTACAACAGAACACTGCTCTATACCAAGGTGACTAGGTCGACAAGAATACATAATCATTTTTTTCTAGATTGTGTAAGTAATTCATGCTTCCGAAATATATGGAGTATTACAGGTTGCCCGATTTTATGCTTTGCTAGGCTTTTAGTGTTGAAAGGGAATCGATTAGAAGATGAAATTTCCTTCTGAGAGATTCCAGTATAGTTAAAAACTTTCATAATGGCTGCAATTTATGCGGTACAAATTGAGGTTTTCTTTGCTAACCGGCTTGAGATCCTGCTACGTGGTGTTGCAATAGCAGATCCAACCGTGTCTCCATCTTTAGAATCGTCTGTATGTAAGTGAGGCTCTGATTTAATTCAATTTGCTCTGAAAAAGGAAAGCATTTGTTGAAGACCTATTGAATTGGCAAAAATGAAAGTAGACTTATTTGTGAGAGGATAGGAGTGTTGATGACAAAGTTCGTGTTCCTGCAGCATATACTTCTACAGTATTTCTAACATTACGCTTTGCTGTTTCTAGCTGAGGATGAATTCGTCTGCCAAAAGATGGAATGAAGTTTGGCTTTAAGCACACGTGGTTTGGTATTTGGACAAAGATACTCCTTTAACCGCGTGATTAGATGGATTAAATAGTTTATTAGTATGCTAAAGAGCAGATAAATCTCATCTGAGGTAAAGTGATTGTCCGCTTGCGTCAACATTGAGGGTATCCGAAAGGGAAGCAGCACAGACTGCATACAATATCGGGATCTACAGAGTCAATATGATATGAAAATAAATGCATAAGTGTTTTTAACTAGATTAAAGCCAACACTTTACTCAGGTTACACACTACATGTTAAAGCCTCATATTACCACGAGAAGTCACTCATCGAAATATAGATACAGAGGTACATTTTTATGGTCCTCACATGCGTAGTTTCTGTTTATACAAATTATTCGTATTTTCTAAGTATACGACAGACTTATTATGGTATGTTTGGTAGCTTTTGAGAGATAACCGTTATTCCATGAACTTAGACACAACTGTGTTGCATTTATGAAAGAGATAATGTTATATTCCATAAGGCAAGGTAATTTAAACTGGACTATTTGACCAACCAAATACCTGGCCGCAACGGTTGCAGATTCGCTAAAACGCCACTCACCCACTCACCCCGCCAAAAATATGATTTTCTTTACGGTGTGAACGTGCAAGAGTGTGAAATTAAAGGTTTATACAGCGAGGATTACAAATATTGCTTTTTCTTGTTTACAGGCCTTGAATAAAGAAATTATTTCAGTCATAGCTTTACATAATTTATAAAACTCATTTTAAGCATCATTCTGTCTTAATTCTTTAGATTATGCATAAGAAATAAAACGTGAATTGTAATACTCAAGGTAAATTTTCATGCAGTATCCAAATTTTGAAGAACGCACACCAATTGCAAATGAAAAAATTTTAAAAATAAATTAAAACTTCTTCAAAATAAATTGTTGAATATTGTAACACCTCTTTCGGTTGTATTCGTACACAGTATTGTTGCTAGTCGTTTGAAAGTTACCATAATAACGATATTATTGTTCCCTTCATCTGTCCGTGTAACTTTGCTAGAAACACAAGAATGCAGTATCATCAGCAGATTTATATGAGTATACAGTTAAGTGCAGTGCATCAAAGTGCCAAATCTTCGTGTATCATTCTGATCTTCATAAGAAAAAATATTTGGTCACAATAATCCTAAAGCTTACTTAATTAACACTGAAGTTTTCCACTTGAATGACTTTGCATGATGAACAATCATATTTCAAATATTTCCTGGACTTCAGACCATCTTAAAAGAGAATTTTCAGCTGTAAATCGACTGTAAATGCAGCACAGTCAAAGTTCATTTTATTTACTGATATCTTGGATTTTTTCGTAACATGTGTTAAAGCCTTATAATTTACTAGCTCAACAAGAGGGGGAAAAAAACCTTCGCTACAACATGTTTAAATTCATATATCACGCGTCATTCGATCAGAGGAATAAATTATATTATTTTAGAACGTAAGTTATATTCTTTGTTTTCATCAGGGATGTTTATCGGTAAAGGACGATAATTAATTTAAATGAGGTGCAGTGCTATTTACTTACATACTTGCTGTTTTGATTGATGGCATACATGCTTTGAACGCCTAAATGTTTATGGATTGAAAACACATAAATAGGCCCAGGTTAATTTTTTGTCTCGACTGCAAAGCAGTTGAATGCATATTGTCGTTTTGTTTCTAATGATACAATCATGAAAATCTTCATGACATACGAAGTTCGTCTAGACATAGCTTTTTGCTCTTTCCATAAAAACAAATTTTTAATTTGTTTGAGTTACATTACACCTAACACCCACTAACATTATCACCACGTATGTTACTGTTTAGATTACTACTACTATTACCAATACTACAACTACCACTATTATTTAGTATATTCTACTATTTTCTATCTTTGCTGCTGCAACTTTAAATACCGGTATTATTTTACTCATTCTGTTATGCAGCTGCTGTCAATAGTGCTAACAGTTTTGCTGCTGATGTTGTTGCTATTATTATTACCACTTACACTACGTATTCTTCGAGAGAACTTTATGCAATTTCTTCTCTTTATCGCATCTTCTGCTGTTGCATTTGCTATGGCATTTAATGAAATTTCGTCTTTTTCAGATTCGAAAGATTGTATGGTGTTTTCTTTAGTGAAGAGTAATTTAACCGATGGCGAGGTTCCCGCAAAGGCTGACCTATGGGTTTACGTTAAAAGCAAGAAAACAGGAAGCAAAAGTGTTAAGAATAAAATGACAAAGAAAAAGAAAGGACGGAGGTTGAAACTTATAGTAACTGGTGAAGGGCAGAAACTTTCAACATTACGTGTCCGCGTGAGTAAGAGCAAATGGTACAAGATTGAACTACCCATATCTGTTGTCCACAAGGTCTTCAAGACTCACAACAAAATTTTACATCTCTGCTTAATTTGCAAACAATGTAATAAGAGATATCATGTAGTACTCTTGAGCCATCATAAGGCAGGAAGTAGAACAAGCAAAAGCCTCCCAAACATTAAAAAAGAACAGTGGCCCTTTCTTGTGTTACATTCAAAGCCTCAATTTGTTTCCTACCAAAAGAAGTGACCCGCATATATAAGCTTCACACTTCGTGTGAAAGTCTGCGTCTTTCCCGGAAATAATTAGAAAATATGTTCATGGGTGCTTGAAATATGTGAATGAAAGTATTTGGTTAAATTTAGGGCTTTCATAGAATTGTTAAGTATTAAGAAGCATTTGTCACAGGAAAAAAAAAGATGCCAGCCAAAAGCTACTTTGGAAAAGAAAATGCTTCTCAAAATGTTCTCATGAAGACTTGACAATACGGAGTTTCAATTACAGAGACTCAGCATTGGTGAACCGTAGTCGGACAGAAAGGCCAGGGAAATCTAGTTGATCTAGCTGTTTCATTTGAGATCTAGTCTTCATTGGTCCATATTGTTGTAGTGAACATGGCATTCGATTATTAAAGATGGACACGATATTAGATTAATTAAGATAGAATATCATAACTATCGACAAACATTACATAGGTACGACTCACAAATAAATGCGTTTGCAAGGATGTTAGCTTTTATGCGCATTGGTACTCTAATCTTACCGTTTCCTTTCAAGTTTAAATAACAGAATCATTTATATATATATATATATATATATATATATATATATATATATATATATATATATATATATATATATATATATATATATATAACACGTCCTAGTGCTACGCCAGGTAGCTACAATGAACAATGTCATAACGATGATGACGTAGCAAATCACTCGCTTGCGTCATCTCAACTTGATTGGTAAACATCAATGCCACCAGCGAGCATTCGTACTAAAGCTTTAATGTAAAGGAAGGAGATTATATTTATTGCGTCGAGTTCGTTCGCATTTTAGATCTCATCGAAGATATAACGCACAAATACCCATGATGAGTGTACGGGTTAAAGAGCAAAGATTTTTTCAGTGCTTGATTAGTGCATGCATTGAATGAATGGTCTTTGTATATAGTGATATGGACATGTTAAGCATACTGACCTTGCTGAGCCATAAGAGTATGTCCAAACATTAATAAAATTATGCTACAACATTTATTACTCAAAGCAAATTAGTAGGAAGTTCATATATATTCTTAGCTTGTGTTGTGGTTTATGACTGATCACCTTTACATAGCACTTCCTTTATTCCCTCTCAAGACATGTTCTCCCGTGGACAAACAAAATATTTTTTAAAGAAACTATTATTCGTACGAATTTAAAAGAACTGGAACAATGGAAGCACACATAAAATTGTACTCTATATCAAGAACAATTGTGCTACCTAATGCTGAATCCAAAGATCTCAAAGGGCTTCTGTCTGGCATAAATCATAATTCTGCGACACTACCCACCTCCATTCCGCTCGTAATTTGAAAATCAGAATCTTCCAGCAGCATTATATATTATATTAGCTAAAAATAGTAATAGCTTGTCTAAATCGGATTTGTTCTCTCGTGACAAGGAAGTAGATTTACACGAGACGCTCATTATTCATTAGCGTCGTAGTTTTCTTATTAGTATAATGTCATTATTCCACTAGTAAGCCGTTATACATTTGTTAGTATCTACTGATGACATCATTTCACTAGTGAGCCTTCATACTTTGTTAGTATCGACTGATCACATAATTTCACTAGTCTTCATACTTCTTTTATTATCTACTGATACTTCTCTATGCATATCAGCTTATCTATTGACTATTTGTGTCAGCAGTATTTGCATCTGAAATGTAGAGAGAAATTACTGAAATACAATATTGTTTTTATGCATTGTCCTATATTATCTGTTTTTACTTTTTCTGTGCAGCAATTTGCTTTGGTTTTTCCTAATTGGCACTTGATTAGCAATAATGATCTTAAACAATATCTGTTCTAGACAGAAACAACTGCCATTACATTCTGTAGCGTCCGTCAGGGAGTGACTTCGGTACATAGAATAGACCAACAAGTAGTTCTCCGCCTTTTTGAGACATTACTGGCGGCAGAGACCAACCGTGTTTGGCACTATTGGCTCCGTGAGCTTGCTAGCAACTAATGCATTTATTTCGACTTACATTTTTATGCTTATGGTAAGTAAAATCCATCTTCCCTTGACCAGTGGCATTACATTCTTCAGAACACTCACCAGTTTAGTATTAATTACAGTCAGAACAGATCACGTGTGCATCCATCGGTTATTGACCTGAAATATTTTAAATTGCTGACGCATGCGTGGAAGCGAAACTCCAGCACAAATAGTGTCAAGCATGGCTGGTATCCGTCAAAACGAATGTCCAAAAATAAAAAGGGAGGAGAGCTACTTGTTGGACAATATATAGGAATGATATTCATTTGATAGAAGAGACTGGTAATGGTTTTTCATTTTATTTGTTCAAGTGAAATATTGCAGCTGATATAACGTATGAAAGATAGATTAACCATGATGACCCAAAGATCCATTTAAATCGAACATTAGAGTAGGTAACTGAAGCGTATTATGTTAGATCTTATCGTTTTTTATGAATACGGGACATCATTCTTGTCTGAAATTGAGCCAAATATTTATTTCGTATATATATATATATATATATATATATATATATATATATATATATATATATATATATATATATATATATATATGGTCTTGATCTCTTGTCTTCAGTATCTTTAATGTTCAGTGCATTGTGTTTACGGTTGTAGAATAAAATATTTCATTTTTTACATTTTGTTTTCATATATCACCAATTAATCCTGAACTATGTTTGTACGTTCCTCTCTAAATGTTCATAAACTGAATATAATTTCGCTTGAGTACCCTCACTAGACTAAAAGTTTCTTGCAGTTCAAATAATAATGTGCCTTTGGATATCTGTCTTAAACTAATATTACATTCGTGATATCTTCAAGCACGGGTGGAATATAGTTTGCTTTGGTTTCAATTGCAAAAAGAAACGCTAAACCAACAAGTTTAGGAAAATGAAAAAATAATTTGTTTCCAATGAATACAAAGTGAACATTTAAGAGGAACTTACAGTACTGTGAATTAAATTCCAAATAATTCTAAATGATCTATTACAATCTAAAAGTATAAATTGTGCCGAATGAATTCCAATCTTGCTGATGTACCAATAGTCTTGACTGTGCCGATATACAAATTCTTGAATGTTTTTGAAAGAGTCCTCAATTATCCCAAAATAGTGTTTTAGTCCAAACGCTAATGAGCATTTTGTAACTCTGATAAATAAGTTTTAATAAATGATTCCTTTCAAATTATATCTGAACAAAAAAGTATAAAATACTTCGACAGACAGAAATTAAAGGAGTATTGAATAATCTGTATACACATCCCCATTTTGACTTATGTCGCAATACCTTTTTCTGAAACAAAAACTCAGTTAATATAATGGAAAATTACTTCAAGCTGTAAACATGTTCGCTTCTAGAATCTTGGACGGTTCAAGAAGCGAACACGTTTACAGCTTGAAGTAATTTTCCATTACATTAATTATTAGACGGTCATAATCTTAAACTCCAACCCATGCAAACATTTATTTATAACTTATAAACAAGATTCACCAAAACGATGTACTCAATCATGGACAAAGGTCAAGAACACAATTGAAATAAATAACACATCATATCATAAAGAAACGAAAGATTTCATACAATAAAGCTTGCTTTTACATATTAGTCAAAAATACATATGATACTACAATAATAACAATTACACAGTAAATGTCTTATTTATGTCACAGAATATGCGTAAAGCAATATAAAACTTATATACACACGAAAGTGAATCTCCAATCAGATTATTATTTTTTTTTATTTGCCTACTTTCAATGTTGTATTGCTGAAACATCAAATTCGACCTCAACAATCTCCGATATTTGTTTCAGTTTTTAATGAAAGTAAGGTGATTGGGACCACTGAATACAATACCAGGAAAGGGAGCTGAGCTAATATATACTTAAAAGCGTTCAAAGCCAATATCAGAGCCAAACATTCTTTCTCGATCTTGGAATAATTTCTCTGGTGCATGTTTAAAGTTTTGGAAACTTAGCATAATGGATGTTCCACACCATGTTTGTCTTCTTGAATCCATACTCCAACCATAACATCACCTGCATCACCAGACATTTTAAATGCTTGATTGAAAATTGGGGCTGAAAGAACTGATACATTCTTAAGTATGGACTTAAAATTTTTGAAAGCCTCCTGACATGTGTCAGACCAATGAAACCTGAAATTCGTACTCAACAAATTTGTCAGGGATTCAGCTATTATGGAAACATTTGAGCAAAATTTCCGATGATTTCCAGCCATACCCAAAAATATGGCATCAGTTGCATTTTAACTGATAGCTACTGGGATTGCAGAAATATCCTTGACCATAACCTCTTCAAGAGGATTGTCTTGTCCGTGTCCTATATGTCCTAAAATGTAACATTAGCACGGCAAAACTCGCTTTTACCTAAATTAACTGCCATATTTGTGTCATAGAGTAGATCAAAGAATTTCCGAACGGATTCCAGATTATCTTTCCAGGTGTCGTTTTAGAGGATGACGTAATCAATGTAAGCGTCACAATGATCTAGACCATATGTTTTCATGTTCATTAAACGCTGGAATGTTCGCGGAGATTTTTTCGTACCGAAGGCCATCACTTTATATTGATAAAGTCAGTCTGGTGTTGAAATGCCAAAATTTCCTTTGTTCGTTCCGTTAGTGGAATTTGCCAGAATCCTTTTAAAAAGTCGAATTTGGGGACTTATTTTACATTTCCAAGTTTGTCAATGTGGTCATCGATTTATGGCACTGGTAATAAATCCGTTTGGTAACATTATTGGCTTTCCGATAGTCAGTACACATACGGAAAATATTATCAGGTTTCGGCACAAGAATATATGGTGAACTCCGTTACTTTTAATTGGTTCTGTGAAATCATTTTCCAGCAAATACTGAATTTCTTTTCTCAAGCATTCCAGCTTGAGAGGGTTTTCTTCCTGTAATGTTCTTGTTTCACGGAATAGAATCTACAAGGTCATAGTAGATTTTATTTGTTCGTCTTGGAACATCTGGAAACAAGTGTTCATATCTACATATTAGCTGTTTTAGTTCTCTCGTATCTTGTGGTTATTATTTGTGAATGTTTCTGGTCCAGATTGTTTAATATCTCTGAATTTATAAATTCTAAAGATTGTTTAAACCAAAGCCACAACAGTCAGATTGAATTTCATCGCTTAGATCCTCGTTTCGTGGGACACGTACGACTAAATTGACTGAATAATTAACTGTCCTATCTCGACCAAAACACCGTTTAACGTATTAATATGACAAAGTTGTTTATGTTTCCTCCTCCTAGGATTATTAATGTTGTAATTTATATCACTTACTTTCTTTCAATTGTATAAGGACCATAATACTTAGCCTGAAGAGGATTTTGAGGTATGGGCAAGAGAACCTGATATCTATGACCAGGCAGAAAACTTCTATCCTTCGAAGTCTTGTCATATCTTAATTTCATTTTTGACAAAGTAGAGTGAAGATAAATTCTTGCACCATCACAAGACTTTGACAAGTAATATTTGAAATCAGGGGCATAGTGAAGAAGATTAAAATTGGAAAGCTCATTTGAAAGTGGTTTCTCTATTAATAATTTCAATGGTCAAAGTAAAGTATGTCCAAAAACTTGCTTAAAAGGAATAAAATCTAATGATTCTTGAACTGATTCCCCAACAGCAATCAGCAGCAAATGAACATCCTCATTCCAATAATTTCCTGTATCAAAGCAATATGGCAAAATCATATTCTCAACGTCCATTGACTTTCAGGGTGACAGATAGAAGATGTAATTTGTGAGATGCCTAATTCATGCATTACTAGGTGGAAAATTCCAGCCATAAAATTTTACCTGTGATCAGACTGAATAGATTTAGGAAGGCTAAATAAATGTAACAAATAAACTTTATGAAAGCTTTTACTATGACTTTAGTTTTAATATTCTTCAAAGCAATTGCCCTGGAAACTTTAACAAAGCCACATCCTACTCAGTGAATAAGAACACTTTCTCTAGAAGACTTCGCGTGTAAAGGCAAAGCACCTGATATTCAAGGAATCTGACAAGTCCCTTAATATTTTAATTGGGATAGATTTGACAGAATCACCAATAAGTGATAAAGAACCTTTAACATTAAAGGAACATATTTTTCCATAATAGAACAAGGTCCGGGTTTGTGTAAACCAACTAGATTTGATTTCAATGCCAAACCATAAACTTGGCGTACTTGAAATAAAAACATTTCCGTTTTCTCCTTACTCTGTTACTTTTTGAAATATGTAGCGATCAGAAATAACGTGCATTTGCTTCTTAATGTACGATACGTAGGAAGAGATACGATTTCTGTTCAGTGTTATGAAAAGTTTGATTCCTTAAAGTTGTGCTAGATTGAGATTTAGAAGTACTCGTAGGAGACTGAGATGAATTTCCTTTACCAGAAGTACTGTTGATAGGAAGTCATATTGACAAATGAAACTGTGTGAGTCAAGCTGTACGATCAGAATTTTCCAAAGTTTCTGCCTTTAGCTCATCAAGATAGGTTATGATGTCACTATGAATGACATTCTTGAACTCTTCAACTAATATAAGCGGTCGGAGGTTATCATAATCTTGATCAACCTTCGTGGCTGAACACCAACGATCAAACCCTTCAAGATACGTTCCTTAACCATATCATAATCATCACTTTGGTGTGCCGATAATAAAATATAGACTTCACGATCTTTGCCAACAAGTACACTTTGTATGTCTAAAGTCCAATGTTCTTTTGGTCATTTCAAATTTCCAGCAATTGTCTCAAAATGAGGAACGTATTTATCTATTTCTTTGTCATTAAAAGGGGGGTACTAACCTAATATTTCTGCTAACATAAACAGGTGAACTTTGTGTGAATAGGGCAGGGTGTTTGTGCTCCGCCTACCAGTTTTAATTCTTTTTAATTTCAATTGCATTTTCCTTTCTTCTTCTTCATCATCATCATCATCATCATCATCATCTTCTTCTTCTTCTTCTTCTTCTGCTGCTTCTTCTTCTTCTTCTTCTTCTTCTTCTTCTTCTTCTTCTTCTTCTTTTTCTACTTCTTCTTCTTCTTCTTCTTCTTCTTCTTCTTCTTTGCCTCTGCCACTACCTTTCCTTTTTCTCTTTCAGAATTTATAATTCTCTCTCTTCTCTCTGCATTTGCATTTCCCTCTTTTCTTTTTCTCTCTGCGTATCCCTTTCTTCTTCCCGCAAGTTATTTCTCTTCTCTCTTTTTGATTTTGGATTTCCACCACTTTTTCTGAATTTTTCTTAACTCTATTTTTTTTTCTTCCTTTTAAAACTGCAATTCTTTTAATTTTTTTCAAGACCAGATAGAGACTTACTAATCAAACCCAGAGTACTTTTATCGAAATCCTACTTTTCCATCAAATACTGAATCAAAACATTATTTATCTCTTTCTTGTTAAAGAGCCCTTCCATTCATAAAGATAATGTCTGGCAATCTCAAGCAACTCGTCCGTTTTCAAACATTCTAACCCTTCCCGGGTAGGATATAAAAATGTTTTCACTTTAGATGCTGTTGTGAAAGCTTGTTGGTTCACTAAAGATTTCTCAGATATCCGAAATTAAAAATGGTGACACTAAATTTAAAAGAAAATTTTTGAATATATCTGATTGTGATTTTTGAAAATTCATATCCTGGAACGGCCCCCAATTTCTGTTACGACTCTTAGGTTTTAAGCAAAGTAAAAGAAAAAGGTAAGCCAACAAGTTTAGTAAAATTCAACAAATTGTTTAGTTCTGACCGACTATAAGTCAAAATTTGAAGGAAACTTACAATAATGTGAATTAAATCTTAAATTATCAAGAAATGTGTATGACAAGTCCGAAAGTATAGGGCATTCCGAATGAATTCTAGAGGTGTTCCCGATGAATTTCAAACTTGAATGCGTTGATGTGCCATTAGTCTTGAATATGCCTATATACGAGTAGTTTTGATGTGTCTTTGAAAGAGTCTTCAATTATCCGAAAATCGTATTTTAAGCCAGTATTGATGAGCACTTTATAATTCCGAATGCATATTTTTTAAGCAAATGTTTCCTCTTCAATTATATAAGAGTACAGCAGTAAATACTTATGAGTAATTTTGTTAATCTCAGCCTTATATACATCACCACTTTACTTATGTCGTAATAGCTTTTTCTGAAAAAGTCAATCATCTTAATGGAACATTTCCCCAAACTGTAAACAAGTTCGCTTCTTGAACCTTCTAAGGTCATAACCAAGGCTACGACTTGAACTCAAACCCAAGTAAACATCTATTTATAGTTTACAAGCAAGGCAAAAATCAGGTACACACTACTAGTCTTAATGTGAGTCTTGTAACAAAATGCATATACCACCAGAGTTATGCTCTGTACGAGTATGCATATATCACCAGAGTTATACACTATACGCAGCATTTCATAGAGAATCCTATTTTGCGTAAGACAAAAGTAACTATTGCTGTAAATGTATGAACATTATGAATTTGTAAGTTGCCGACAAAATCTATTATCATAACAACATCAGTATATTGGAAACTGAATAGTTTTAAACCAAAAACACCATTACGACTATGTCTGAATAAAATGATGTAGCATTATGCTATTATATACTTTTTATGTTACTTTTATTTAATTGTCTGGTAATCCTTATGTTGCTTTAAATTTTTATTTCCCTAGTTTTGACCAAGCTTATCGTACGTTTCCCTTGTATGTAAAATTTTGCATGGTTTTTCTTTTTAATAACTAAATTTGTACAAATATTTTGAATACATACACAACAAAGCATGTATATAATCACAAGATAGTCTCTTAGAAAAGATAAATACACCAAGTGTTCTAAGTGCATAAAACACATTAATTGAAAATGTAAATGCATAGTAGTCCAATGTACGATTAATTCAACAACCGTTTCACCTTAAGATCGGAGTGAAAGTTAAAAACGCTAAGGGGATAGAAAGATCAAAAGTTAATTGATAAGATCAATCCAGGTTTATATTTCTGAGCCATTTCCTAAATGTCAGTGTTACCCCAATCTCATATAACCACTCTTTAACTTTGCAGCAAATATGATCCAGAAAAGTTGTTGAATATTCAAACTTCTATTCAGATGTCAAATTTTAGGCCTGTACATGTAAGGGTATTCAAGATGTTTCTGTTGTATTCATTACCTCACAACTTTGTAGTTTAGCAGACGTCTACGACATTTCTGTACTATTAATAAACTCTCATGAAGATACTAATGGCGGAACAACAAAGCATACAAGTGTAGTCAACTTGAATCCTCTTCCGCCAGCGACTACGATTATCCACGAAATGTGTGCAACATGGTAAGCTAACGTTAAATTTCTTCGTGTAAATGGGTCCCTTTGTCTAAATATATTTGTCAAGTTCTATATGACAAAAAGTGTACTAGATCAGAAATAAAGTGAAATAATGGTCTAGAAAAGTTTTACAAAATTCAAACCTCTATGAATATTTCAAATTTTAGGTCTGTATCTGTATGGGTATTCAAGCTGTTCTAGTTTGTATTCATCCCCTCACAACGATGTAGTTTAGTAGACATATTCGATATTTCGGTACTATTAAGAAACTCTGATGAACAATTATAAACTAAAAATTTAAAATATCGGTACAACCAAGTATACAAGTGTGGTGAATATGTGATCCGTATTAGTCAGCGACTTCGCTCAACTTCACAATGTGTGCAAAATAGTAAGCTGTTATACATTGATTATCTATTCTTGAATTTCATAGATTGTTCTGAATCTCGACTCAGGTAAAGTTAACAGCTGAGATATAATCGGTACAAAAATATTAAAGCTCTCTGTTCATATCATATCTCCGTCCCTCACTCCGTCCCTCAATTCTCTCTTCTATAACTATTTGGAAACAAATGTATTTCCCGATGCCTTTAAATTAAGCAACAGTGTTCCATATACATAAAGTAAGTCCCAAGAAAGATCCACCCAATAATAGACCGGTTTTGTAACATACTAGTCAATTTGAAGATTATTACGAAACTTACTGTTATCTATATAATTCTATCTCAATATATATATATATATATATATATATATATATATATATATATATATATATATATATATATATATATATATATATATATATAATCTACATCATTCTTAATTGCGATTCAGACAAGAAAGGTATCCTTCACATTTTGCTGTCTGTTTATCATCTTATTTAAATTCATAAATAGGCATTTGAAACTAATTTGATTTACCGAATTAAAAGGAGATTTTTAATCACATGTCCATTAAAATAAACTTGGTTTAACAACTCCCAGTTGGAGCCATTATGATGTTTAACTAGGGATATCGCCTAGTGTAATCCACCAAAGATAAGCACAAATACTAATTTTGCTATGATTATATTTCCATGTGCAATGGTTAATATCAATGTTCTTCCTTCTGATGTCTTATTAACGCAAAAAACTGCACATGCTTTGTCAAATAGTTCCCTATGCGTGACAGAGCTGACGTTGGTATTAGATCTAAGGGCAATGCCGTCTACCAAAAGTTCAAAAGACATCAAATACTGAGATTTGTTAAGGACGACAGAAGCGCCAAAGTCATTTAGCACAAAGATCAACCAGAGTTAGATATTATTGTTATCGATTTATAAACCCATGATTCGACCAGGTAGTTAAAATTCAAAACGATGATAAATTTGCATAAACAATTATAAATTTCAAAGTGCTTGAACCAACATATTTAAGAAAAATATCTATCCACAACAGTATATGGATAGATTTGTAAGGCTTAATGAAACTGAATTTTCTTCAAGGAAAATCATCTCTGACAATTTCCAGCTATCCATTTATATTAGTATACGAACCTACGTCAAATATTCTAATATTTAGAGGCAAATTGTCTAAAATGGCTTTCATTTTATTTAAAACTTCCTGCAGAGTATTGCTAAATCTTCAAATCCATTGTTGTTTCATGAGTATTAATAAATGAATGTTAAAATCCATTTCTGTGTTTGGGGAGTTAGGGTACTTACTTCTATTTTATCGATTCTTGCATTTAATGCAGAAGTCTATTCATTAATACTAGTTCTGACTGCAAAATGTGACCGTCTTCAAGCGCAGTGCGTCCCAAAGTGGGGTGGGATTACCGAGGTGGGCGCTAATACTGAATAATGCATTGTACGGGGGGGGGAGGCGCTGAGGATAACCAAAGGGGCGGTGGCCCGAAAAAGTTTAGGAACCACTGTTCTATAGGATCTGTTATTCAAAAACTATTTGAATGTTTTCTTAACCTCTCTACCATTTTATCTAATTGGTCAATATGTCCTCGTATCACACCATATCGTATCTAACTCTCGATGACTGTATCCCTTATATCTCTCCTTGATTCTTCGATTTAGCAATATGTTACCTATAAGAGTTACTAAGGTTTAATAATTTAGTTCAATAATTTAATTTTAAAAATATAAACTTGCCACCTAAGTTTCATAATAGATCAAACGTGGGACGTTCTCATCGATAAAAACAGTCTTTCACGTATCCTTACTGACTTTGTAATCTCTGCTTCAGTCTGTTTCTTCTCATGGCTTTAATTTATATGCAGTTGTTAGGATTGTAGACTATTTTAAATTTCAAGATGTTTCTCTTTTTAATTCTTCCATGTCGGTCAGTATGGCATATATCTCACCGTTGATCCTTTTATTCAATGGGTTGTGCGTATCACTGAATGTTTATTATTTCTTCAGGACTAGCTCTTGTAAAGCATTTAATATAGTATTTGTCACGTGCCCCCTACGGTATTATTACTAACACCAGAGAAGGACGGACAATTAAAAGATTAAATAGCTCCGAGTCCCCAGTCAGCAAAGCCGACGGTCTAGGTGTATAACATATATAAATAATAAGGTGAAAGGTATAACAATTTAATAAACTATATCACGGTATTCAACAATTACATGACAATTTTTCAATGCAATTGCTTCCAATCAATACAAGACCTATTCAAATTGCTAGTTATTTCATCACGCGAAATTAAAGGTGAGAGTGTTTCCTTCCCATGTCCCTTCGATGTTACTCATCTGCAACTTCCGCCTTGTCCCGTTCGGTACTTCCGATACCCTTATTTCCGTTCTCCAGCCCTGCGCCTTCGCACAAGTGCCTATTCTCCCGGCTATGCTCCTTTGCACAAATGCCTATTCTCCCGTGTTCTCCACGTCTTCTCCTCTCTCTAATCTTCGGGTGGCGTTCTATCCCACCCGAAAAGCTTCTTGTGGATTAGAATGGACGTACAATTTTGTCTCCTTGCTCGATCACACGAGCATTAACACACTCTCACATAACTTCCATCAGCATAATGACAATTAAATCATTAGGTCAACTCATACACGCTTGTTTATAATAAAGGTTATAACAACAACAATAATATCACGACTTCTCGTACATACACACATATCCCTAATTCTCGACATCAACAATATTCCTACGCATTTCCTACCTTGCATATTATAAAAGACACATACAAATATAAAAATGCCTAATTATACGTGCACAAGGCCAACAATATCTAACTTTGCATAATCCACAACTATATATTCAAAATACAAACTAGTACAATTTCTAACACTACTCACTATTAAATTCAGTTCTGCACCACGATGGAACATCGTAGCAGATTACATCATCCACTTCGAATCTATCCTAACAACTACATACAATAATATTGAGTATTAATAATTCGATATACGCTACATTACGACATGTTGATAATTCAGCTATACATAGAAGATTAAATTTCTACTAAATTAAATGCACATAATAACGTATAAATCTTACAACACCTAATTAGGAAAGTGAGACAGATTTGGGTGAAGATATCTCACCTCAGAAGCCATGTTCCAAATCTCGTCCGAATTTCCTAGAACCCCTTTTCACACTCTTTTTACGAATGCCCAATTTGCTCTCGGAATACGTGATGTTTCTGTAATTACTTCCTAAACTGTACTGACTCTTCCAAAATGAATGAATGAGAAACCCGCCCAAAATTTGACTATCTTAGTTCTGATTAGATACCGGCGGTATCTTTGGAAACTGTCTGGGGTAGTAGCACCGATATGTTATAATGTCGGGTTTTCCGGTTCTCTTTGAATAAACCACGAACTCGCCTGTGACGCAATAGCTAAGGCACGGACAGGTAGGTTCTTTGCTTAAGAATCGGTCTAAAGTCATAATACTATATAACACGAATTAACATTAAACAAAGTACCTTGAATTACGAATTCTATCAGAAAACATTTGTAAACATGAGGCAGGGATTGTTAGCAAATTTTCTCACACCGTGACAGTATTGAATCGTCTGGTAAATGAACCTTTAGCATTGGAGCTTTTTCTTGTAAGTTCTATTTTTTCTGTAGTTATGAGAATTATTTGTTGTTCTTTCTTGCCTTCATTTGAACATTGTTCTATAGCTGTCAATTTATTCTTTGGCATTTGTCTCCGTTTTAATATCATTTTAATTGTTATCCTCCAAGGTCTAACCCATTTGAATGACAGTTCACTTATGAAAATAGATTCCGGTGGTAGCATTAAATATATGTATAGGAGCTACTAAATTGATAATACGATTATTATTCCCATTTTGGTCAGCACTTCTTTTATATAACATTGTAATAATTTTCCAATTCCACAGAAGTATTACCAGACCTCTAAGAGAACTTTCTCCATTCATGTTAGTAATTCTATTTACTTAATAAATTCTGTTTGATGAAATACATACGTTACACTGATACCTTGAAATCGATCTCTTTTCTTTCTTCATTTTTAATGCAGACATTCAACCTATTGAATTTTGTTGTTGGTACTGTTTGGCAATTATTTACATGCACTATTTACAGCATATCAAATAAAACATCAGCGAAAGCATTTTTAACAGGAAATCACGCCTGCAAATACCAATGACTGCCGTTCAAACAATTTTCGGAGTAATAGATAAGGCCTTTGGGGAATATATTCATAATTAAGTTTTAAAACAATAACAAAATCTATCCGATTCGGTAGATATCTGCATGGATCTGTGACCAATGAATCCATGTGAAATGTAGATTTGCTGTTATTTTTTTGTAATGCGTAATTGTTACGTGGAATTGCTAAAACTGTCCAATTGTGTTTCAAGCGCTGCTTTTAATAGCAGTAATTTCATTGACATTGTTCATGTACATTTCAAAGTTATAAAATCACTCTCGAATTAAAACACATTTTGTTTCATTCCTATCGTTGATGCAATAGAATATATTGTTGTGGATATAAACTAGTTGAAACATAATACATTTAAAGGTTTAATTCCTGTAGAAGCAGCCATGTAAAGTTTTGCAAACACTACGGTTTTTCTCTTTTATTTGTTTGTTTTGTCTATGTTTTGTATATGCCTTTGAAAAAGACTCATTAAGAGAAGAAAGCGCTCAGGCTAGTTAGATACTAGTTTTACTAGTTTTGCACTGTTCGTTGTCAGTTTATTGCATGCATTATATAACCAACAACATATATATATAACATATATATATAACTCTAACATAACATATATATATATATATATATATATATATATATATATCAAACAAGTCGCCCTTCCAACGTGATAAGGCTTTCAATTTAAATAGCTTAAATTTAAAGGTTTTACTGTCAAACTACCAACATTTGAAGCTATGCATTATATAATGTCAGCACCAAACACCTTAGCTACACAAAATGGAACAGCGAATTTTGTTTTATGTCGTTAGGCTGGACAAGAGAATGAAATATTCTAAATCAACCAAATATACAAGTTCCTGAGAATATATAAATGCAGACATTTAAAGAAGCAACACTAACACAGATGCAGCCGATATCAATATATGCTAATAGTGCTTTGGTATTAGAAGCTTTTAATAATGTTGTAAGAGAAATACTATTTTGCCAACTGATATATTGACGTAAACATTATGTTGATAAAGTAAATTAGAAAAAGGTTATTCGCAAGAAGGAAATGAAAGGAAGATTATATAATCCACAAAAAAATAAGAATTATGAGAATACCTGGAGTCTATTGATGTGGTAAATTCTAAAATAAAGTGAGTGAAATCAGGTGTTGAAATGTATGACAATCCGATAAACAGGGCCGTAGAGAGCGATCACGGGCCCTGGGGTAAGAAAACACCCGGGCCTCTCCTAGTTCTTGTTCAAAGAAAATGTTTCTTTTATAAAATATCCCCGGCTGCCCCCCCCCCCGACGGCCCTGCAGATAACTATATCACAGTACAAAAAATAGAAAGCAAACTACATTGCAAGAAACTGCACATTTATGCAAGTCAAAGGACACGCACAGCTGGATGTTTAACTGATTTACAAATTGACTTTAACATTGACTCAAAAGATTAAGAAAAGATACAACTAGGGGAAAGGTTCAAACAAACTGTTTAACGAAAATATGTATTTCGTTACAGCAGTGATACCAACAGATCTTGGCAAGACCGTCACGACTTTAATTAAAGGTTCTGTACGAGGAAGTGGAAGAACAAGTGCTGATAGTGGCGATGATAACGGTAATAGAGATACATTTTGTTGGAAATTTAAAAAAGGAACAGTAGCATTATCTGCTATAATTGGTAGAGTAATACGGTGGCCGTTTGCATTGCCTTGAAAATTTTTATTTTCTTCATAATACTATTTTCCTAATTCTTGCAATAATTAGCGCGTTCTTTGCATTTTTTTTTTTAAATTCGTTGTGTTATGTGACTAAAGAATAAAACAGATAAGGCTTTGTGAAACGTATTTTTCACTAAATCATCTATTTAGAAACGCAAAATTACACCAGCCGCTTCAACCACTGTTATAATTATAAACGCCTGCTTGGTTGGGTTTGTGGTTTAAGCTATGACCTGTAGGCCTTGACGTCCTTTTAACAAGACCTTCACCATTTATACCCTTTTTGTCTACATATATTTCACTCACATTCTCTTCTTTTTTCACTGTCTGTCTTTTGACGAATTGTTACAGCCTGTATATCATCTCTTTTCTACGCCTTCATTATTAATAGCAGTTGTTTTTCCAGTGCTAAATGCATTTGATGACTGTTGTAAACAGTTATTGTAAGTTACTGTGGAACCCATTTTCATGGCCACATAACTTCGTAAAATAACTATAACCTCATCACCAAGAGCATAGTTTAGTCTTACTTTTGAATCTGAATATATTGTTGTTATCTTATTGTAATGTTTTCATGTGAGTTATATCCTTGTTCAAGCAAAATTAAATTTAAAATAATTTTTTCCTGGTATCTTGTACAGTGAACACAGATTGTGGTCCATTTTGAGCTTGACTGCATAAAATACAAAATCATATAAAACCTTTGATTTAGTCTAGATATTCCCTTTTCTGTCAGTCGTTTGCTATCTTGTTTTAATCAGTCATTAACATTTTATTTATTTCCACGGAAGAAAATTCTTCTCATTATTAAACTTTTCAATTTTTTAATCACATTTACAGATGTGGGGGGGGGGCCGAGTGGCCGAGTGGTCTAAAGCGCTGATCGTTACGGATCACTGCCATCTCACCTCTGTCGGCGTGAGTTCGAGTCCAGGCTCGGCTAACGTGGGTACGTGAGAAAGCCTGCCAGTAGCTTCTCGTGGGTCGGTGGTTCTTCCCGGGGTTTTCCAGGGTTCTTCCTCCACCATTAATACTGGCCGCCATGTATAGCCTATCCTGTGCTGAAAAATGGCGTTAAACCCTATAACAACAACAACAACAACAGATGTGGGCTTTCCTAATTCACGATGTACAGTATGATCTTCTTCCGAATCATTATCAGTCAAGTATGATTTTGTCCCATTTATATACTCCAATATTTATTTATTTATCCAATCTTAATTAGGAGAAATAATACAATCTTTGGAGATTGTGTTAAATGGCTTTAAATCTATTTCAATGTTGGTTGAATTAAAACCTTTTTCTACAGGAAGTGGTATTTAATATTCTGACAATAGTTTTCCTATTTGAAAGTAGACATGAAACCTATATGTTGATTTTACTAGCTCATGTTTAATTTTATCTGATAATGCCAATAAAATATTTCGCAACCAGATGTTACTACTCATACTTCCCGGTTTAATTGAATTTGTCATAGTGTCATGTGAACCTGTGGTACATATGTGTTCATTATCTCGTCATAGACAAATTTTATGAATCAAATATGTTTAATGGCCTCTACGTAAAATAATTATTTCATTTGAAATAAATTTTCATCATTAAATTTGATATGTTACTGTGAATATCTTGTGTTAGCCAATTAAATGTGTGATACTAAGTTACTGGACAAGAGTAATATGTACTGCTTGTTAGATTGCTAAATCATTTAGAACATTGTTTATTTAAGCAACGTTTAAATTGGCATTTTATGTTGTGAATGTTACGAATTGAACAATAGAAAAAAATGACCCGCAGACATTCATAATTAAATACATGCTCTAATTAATAGATTAAACCTGGTGATTATCTGAATTTAGAAAAGAGTTATTGACGAAACTCCACCTAACTCGATCCTCTTTTAACGTGAGAATGGTGGAAGGAAGGGCTTAGAGATTTATACAGTAAGGATTGTAACCTGACAGCTAGTATTTTTAAGGATTATTTGTTTAAAAAGTTTACGGAAGAGTTCTGAGCTAGGGAGAACACAGGTAACACCTTTTGTGTAGCTGTTAGTTTTATAACACTAAACAAAGACTGGGTAGTGGACGTTGGATTCATTGGTGTTTCATAATTTATTTTTGTCTCGTGGTGTGCTTGGCATATGTTGATTTTTTTGACAAAAAAGATGTGGTTTGTAGCTCATCTTGGACGCATACGCTCAAAAAGATGTTTGGGTGGTATAGTGTTGGTTTCAACAAAAGTATTTTTACTCGAGGAAGTGGGTAGTAGGGTGTAGTTTCTTGAAAAATAAAAATAAAATGTTTGTGAGAGTGTCATATGAACCTAGAAAAACAATAGCTATCACACTATCCATCTGCATGCACACATACATACATACATACATACATACATACATACATACATACATACAGAGAAAGGTTACAAAGAGAGACTCGGTCTTTTTCCATAGTTTTGTAAGGCAGCTTTAAATCGATTTAAGTATTGAGAATGATCTTCGTAAGATCTGGAAACAGCTCATGACTCATAGCTTGTACCAGACATTGCAGACGACCATAGATCTTAGATGTTAGTATTGTTGCAACGACAAACTCTCCATATTGTCTGTAATATTATTTTTAAAAATTAATCAAAATGTTCAAATTTATTCTTATAAACAGTCTTTCAAGGTAATACAGTATTTTCTATTGACCCCAGGTGCGATGAGTCATCATCTTGTTTGCAGAAGCAGAATCTCATTAGACTCTGTGATTGTGATTGATCGTCTGGAGCCGATGAGATCTTGCTACATATTGCCACAGTTGCAAATTGCTGTTATGGCGTTTTCATTTCAGGCTTAGAGTAAATTAACTAAAACTAAAATCGTTTGAAGCACATTATCTCTTGTTAATAGAAAAACGCAGACAAGAACATTTACGTGCGAGTAATTTGTCATTGGCGAGTTTTCGTTTTCATTATATGTTTTTCAGGCCCAGAATGTTGGACAGACACAAGTCACAAGGTTTCTATCTCCTGGCATAGTGAAGGCGAAGATTACAAACAACAATGCGGGAAGAAGAAAATATAATATATTATAACGCTGATGAATTCTGTTTCCTGTGTATCACTGGTCAATATCAAAACATATAAATATTATCCAACAGAGAGCAGTCATGAGTCATATACTGACACGTCCTTGAGACACAAGAGTTAAATGAATGTAGATTAAATGCAACATTCTCCTTCAAATAAGATATTATCGGCAAGTAATAACCCACTGTTCCATTGAGAGGAATATTTTTTCCCGTCCAACTCCACGATTCAAACACTTAAGAAATACATAAAACGAGTCTGAAATGATCAGGTATATTTCAAAGTCATATCCTTGAAGACAATATATCATGAAAATACCTTCACTTTTGATGAAACCTCTAAATCTGGGTATGTTGCCAATCACTAAACAATAATATATACACTTTCAAGAAAATTACAATTACTAAATAAATCGCAGTCAAAAATTCAATTACCATGCATTTTTGCATACAGCAAGATATCTTGACATCTTATATTGAAACATCATCTACAAACAACAAGGAAATGCATGCAAATTAATGGAAGAATTGGGGATAAATTCGTAAATGCAATTAATCCATATGTTGTACTGTGGGTGTGGATTATATTAAAATTCGCCGACACTCAGTTATGGTTACATGTTTCTTGAGCATTTATTCATCAGTTCATATTTATCTTTCTTTCCATCATCGAGACAGGGAAGCTAAACATACCTGATTGTTTGTGTTATACCTTTTATGCCCAACAAAATCTCGGCACAGTTATTGACTATATAATGTTTAGCTAATTTTGTTTACAGGGAATAATTTTCCGATTCGATCTCATTTCATGAAGATTTAGATGCTTAACATTCATCTAAATTGATTGCTTGTACAGGTAAAGTATATAAAAATATACGAATGCAAATTTAAATTATACTTTAACTTAAAGCAATTGCGAAACTCGCCACTGGAATCTTATAAAGTAGATTTTTCTGCGATATTGCTTTGTGTTTTTGAAAGGAAATGTAACAATTAAATATCATGTAAGTTTTCTTAATCATCACACTACATATTTAGTATGTTGTGAGCACTCTGATAGAAAAGTGCATGGTACGATTTCGTGTGATAAAAATAATAATGAGGATATCGTAGGCATCAGTTTAAATGACGAATGATAATATGTTTAATTTATGTGATTTGGGATTACTTCATTTTGCATTTGCAAAAATTCCAACTTAATTTTTCGGAAGTAAGTTTTGTTTTTATTTTCAATCAGGAAGTGTAAAGTGCAAAAATGACACAAAAATGTAATTAGGTATTTCTTTTCAAATACAACTGTGTTAATATTTGATGAGGCCATGTAAGACAAGAACAGATTTAATTTCAATATATGACGACCAGCTTTCGACAATCCATGTATACTTTATGGTTATAGGTTCCATCATTTCGTTGGTTTGTGTCTTTTTCTCCACTATCCTTTCTAGAAAGATATGAACACTGTTGTTGCATCAGATGTTTTAAAAATATAATTTCATTTTGAACTGTTTGTTACCAAGCTGACATTGGTGCATATGCACATGAATTTTCTAATTTAGATTATAGTTGTGCTCTTGTGCTAGACGCAGTGTTACTGTGCTTGTATATGGTTTTGATCGTAATAAAGAAATGAACAAACGATACGTAATAATGGCAAGGAAAGTACTGGTAACGTTTGTATCAATTGACGTTATTAAGACTTATCAATTGCACATATACACTGTCTCTCGATTTTAAGAAATTCAAAACGAGTTGATCAAATTTTTAAAATCGTGCTCAATATGACACATTGCTATTAGCCAAAGGAGAACATCCAATTGTTACTCTATCACTCATTAAATAAATCTTAAATATTTGTAAGGTACAATATCCATCTCATTTACCTATTTCACAATCAATACAAACAAATATATTCTGTAAGTGATGGTAGTGTAAAATCCTTTATGGATCAAAGATAAAGTCAATTACAATATGATATGTATCGAAATCCAAATAAACTGTGAGGTGTACCTTCACTTAAAAAGATCAAACAATGCAAGTGAAAACTGCTAACAATGTAGTAAGTATACAACTGGACCTGCCTTGATAATTTAATACAGATCTGAATGTACTTAAACGTTCTTCATCGCATCATGTGCATACGGTATCAAGCTGCTTTATGAACATGTCGCTAATTTTTGCTATAGTCATGGTCCTAAAATTAAACAGCAGTGACTGTAAATATTTATTTTAGTAAGAAAAATGGCCTCATTCTTTATGTACCTTCAGCATGTGTTGCATTCTGTTGTTTTGACACTTAAGTGGAAAAGAAAGCTGATAATCGTCCTTCTGGAAGTACAGGCACAAAATAAATTCCCCAAAGGCTTTTCATATATGGTCACAAGCAGCCAAATGGTAGACAATCTCAAATAGTCCTGACTGTTGCTCCAAATGATCTTCTGCTACATGTTTAGAATAAGTGGTTCATATACACCTTTCAGAAAAGCAGAACATGTTATACATTGCAACCGCTTTTAATCAGACAGCTATAGAAAACAACAATATTGGCGTTTTAGGGAGATAGCTGTTGCAGGGAAAATGAAAGAAGAGAAAACCAACACACGACTGGATAAGAAAAGTTATTGCTTAAGGGTGTTGCCTCTATGGGCGTTTGAACTGCCTGTACTTACATTGATGAATGCGGGTCATTGCTTACCACTATTCCTTATCAAAAGATACCAAAATAATCATCCATTATCAGAAATGAGTCAGAGAATCTTGCGCCCTTGAGACGCAATTGTTGTACAAACAGCTCCATGGTCCAGTAACGTGCAAACTTCCTCCATAAATTGGAAAAAAAGGAAACGTTATCTCACTTTTAAACATGAAATTTCATCAAATTAAATGACGGAAACTATTCTTGCTTTTCTTTTCTTTCCTTTCATTTTGTGTTCTTCATTTATTTATCTTTATTCTGGAAATTATTTTTGGTGAGTATGATAAAAGGAAAGTTTGGAAGACAATAGCAACATGTGCTACTTTTCAGAGAGCAATTAGCGACTTCGCGCTCAACAAAACAAATTAAGAAGGTCAAGGTCAATATCCTCAGTGAAGTGGCATAACAGATGCATTAAACATGCTAAATGTGAATTTCAAAAATACATGCAATGTAAGATAAATTTACTTTATCAATAAATGACGTTTATCCCGTTCTGATGACATATTTTATCATCCGTACGTCATTGTTTTGGGAGCATTAGTGTAGAATAAATATTAAACATTGTTTAGATTGAGACAGAGTTAACTGAAGAAAACAAAGGTATAAAAAACGTGATCAGCTTTAATAGAATATCCAGCTGTTGCCTAACGTGATATCATACCGATGGTTTATGATGTCATGTGGAAGCGCTTGATCAAACCATGACCAATTAATAAACAGATAATACCTTTATAACATGGCAATTATCGTAAAATATACTTTAAGCAATTGTCATGTCAGTAGATGTACTCATTTACTGATTTGTCATCATGCTTGTGTCAGATTTGTCATCATGTTTCCATAAAGAATATCAACTGTTTATTTATGCACTTGGCCGTTAATAGAAGCCAAATCCTTTTTATTGATTCAACCGTCAGTCCCTTCGTATAAGAAACTTAAACGTAGAAATCATCCCACATATTTCATGCAGTTTAATTTTCAACCGTTACCATTTTGACAATTATGTGATAATGTTCATCCAGAACACATTTGTCAAAAGTTATAGTCATTCCCAAACAGGAGCTTCGTATTTCGCAATATGCTGCTTTAGGGGTTATTTTGTAGTGGATTTTGGTTTGTTTGTTGTTGGTGATGATATGGTATGCATCAACAGAAGGCAAGAAATGACCATACTTAAGTATATAAATAAATAGCCTTCATAATATCCACAAGATTTATCACACTTGCTGACCTTCTATTCGATGATCTTAAACTGAAATTTTCAGCGACTCAAGATATGTCAAATTATTGCAGCATGGGTAATGAAAACATTATCGGAACAGAGAGCAGACACTTATTTACAGGACTGATGAATGTGTTTTTAGCATTGCAAAACTAATATTTAAAAAATCCCACAATGCAGAAAGTTATCCTGGGTGAGTCATAGGCTGAGACGACCTTGAGACGAGCAAGTTTACAAAACAAGCCAATAATATATTAGCATTACTGTAAACAAGCTTAGCCAATAAATCATAGCCACGCAAACTATGGAAATTTCTTGGTGACAGTTATGGTGCAGAGCATTCAATAATCAGGATTGAATAGACTTTGGTTAAAGAAAATTAGTGTTAAATTCAATTTATATTTAAATTAAAATGAGTAAATTCTCATACATGACCCATGTGACTTGTACTATAACTGCATACATTCATGTCTGCTGACGCGTTATGTGACCGTAGATCTCGATGGTATAGGTTTTACCAGCTCCACTGATGAATTTCTGGTAGAACACAGTTTAATATAGCAAAACTAAGATTCGTGTCCTTAAAGTTTCAAATACAAGACCTTTATACCATTAATCCATGCGTGTTTCGAGCGTCCTATGAAAAGCAAGAAAGAAATACTCCCCCAAACTACTTCACTATAATATATCAAATGGACCACCTCGGCTATTTCTGCGACATAAAATTATGCTTCCATATCTGTCAGCGCAATAAATCCCAAGATACGTCTTCGCTAGAAAGAAACCGCAATCTGTCCGGACTGCCTTGGCTATTTCAGCTATTGCATTGACAGTAGAATTAACCCAGAAGTTGCAAATGAAAAAAGTTCGATGCACTCGCAATCTCTCGGTCAAAGAAGGTTTCTTCAATAACCGAAGTGGTCCGCACGTAACAAAATGGTAGCTATCGGCATACATTCGAGATATGATTCATGGGACTGAACTCGAAGATGCGAATATTTGTGAACAAAACGCTCCTTTTGATTAGCTGAGCATCGAAATTTTCAAAATCAACATGTTCGTTAAATTCTGTCAGTTTTGTGACGTTATCACAATAGATGTCATATTGTGCAATAAGGATTAAATCTACTGTACTGTCTGAAAGATACTTTTTATGAACGTGTTGAGAAAGGGATAAAGATCAAATGCATGAGTTTAGAATATTCACGGTGACTTGTTGTCACAAGCATGTAATTATATATAGATCATATTATTCTCCATTTTTATCCTTATATTTTGAATAAAAATTTTTCTTCTGTCGGGAGTTTTTGACGATATTTTGAAACAAATGTATCTTCTGTTGGGAATTCTTGACGTTTAGATAGTTTTCTGTTACGTTATTTTTTCGGTAATATTCGGTAATATTCAAAGTCAATCGCAGGATTGCTATGAGTCAAACTCTTACCGTTTTGGCAGATTTTTTTAAAAAAAAATATAATTTAGCTTTAAAATATATTGGCAAATAAAACAGTGTTCGGAGTTCTCTGAACGTACACTTTATGCACTCGCGCATGTCGATCGGAGCCATTGATTCATGTCAGACAGAGACTAGCCGACAAAACAGACTAGTAATAAACGTTACACACAGCAAAACATATAATTCATTTGGTTTTTAGTTTAGGCACAAATACCGTAATGCATATCTTATACACAAAATTAAAATGATATCGGGTTTTACAGAAATAAAAATCATAATTTAAAATCGTAACACAATGTATTTAGACAGTAGCAACAGAGTAAATGTTTACTATATTTATTACTGTGTCAATCTTTAGACGTGCTAACATTTTCCTAAAAATATGAGAAAACTATTACAAGATTTATTTTTAAAAAATTAATTTTTGTACGCATTTGTCTCTTTAATATTGGTACTGTTGGTAAGGTATATGTTTGTTTAGTTTGTTTAAGATTATATTAACATGAGGGACTATATTATAGGTTAAAGGGTGACATCTCTTGCTGGAAATAATTAGACTAGAACTTTAAAAACAAATTTAAGTTAATAATTGAAAAGGAAAGTTTATATGGGTCATAGCCAACGTAGCAACAAAAAAGCGTGATAAACATTGGCCTTGAAAATAAAAATTATATTGGATTGTAGTTTTCATTTCATTTTCTGACCGGAAATAAAGCTAAAATGTCCGCTTTCTGTCCTCCCATGCACCATCGACACTGTTAACCACCACATTTGTCGTACCCGAGACTCGAACCCACACAGACAGAGGTGAGATGGCAGTAATCCGTACAGGCGAGAGCTTTATACCACTCGGCCATCCGGGTAGCCCATTTTCTTAGTTAAAGACTGATTGTATGGGCTAAATTCTTACACGTCTAAACTTCAATATATCATTTTGGTCGGATGGCTTTCCTTGCCTTCTTCAAACACACGTGAAGAGAATATTTATTTCAGATTGAAATATTCAGTGGCATATGAATAGGTCTAAAGTATATAAAAAAAATCTGCTTAGGCACTAGCGCCCTAAACTTCAAACCTATGAAATCTGAAAATATAATTGCTACTTTCGCTTTCAGTCTAGGACTTTATTATCTTAGTGGAGACGATGCTTTGTCTTCGGTAGCAAGCAGTTCATTTATAGCTGGGAAAGTGAAGGCCAGAGATACAATGTTTGATTCATTGGTCACAAGTAACGAACATTGCAACAAACACACTCATAACTAACATTTATGAAAGGTCTTGTGGCCAGACAATAACGATTTATTACAAAAGATATTCTCGTTAAAATGTGTCATGTAACATCATAGGTTTGGTTAAATCAATATTGTTGGTGCGGGTATAACTGCTTATTGGCGAGTCTGTCTTTTATGATCTGTCAGACGAGACTACACTGTTTTGTTGTTTAGATATCTTTTGCAGTATTGCTTGATATTTTGGCAATATTGATTGCAGATTTAACTATTTATGACGGAGATTGGTAACCTGCAGCCGTCTCAAGGTCACTAATATGACATCTTTATAAAACTGTTTACATAAACTTGATACAGTACATAAGACAAGTCATAAATCTGAGAATTAACAACAAAAAAAAAAAAAAAACAAACAAACAAAACAATTGTTTGATTTTGTCTAGTTTTAACGGCCTTAAATGGGAGTTAAGTACCTCTCCCAAAAAATGCACCGAAGCAGTCGATCCAAGCTGGCATGGGCGGGTATTGAACCCGCCACACTTCAATGATGAGTGGGACGCTCTACCAACTGAGCTCCCTGAAATTCTTTAGCATAAAGACTGCAAGGAAAAAAATCTCTCTCGGAGATCAGTACCTGAAATGTGATGTTTATGCCTAAATATAAGTGGGATGGTCCTATGATGTGTGATCACCATTATACAAACATATACATACTGAATAGATTCGTAAGTAAGGTCTGTATCTTGCTTTCAAATCCAGTTTAGTTCATTATATCAATTTATACATAAAAAACACGAAAACACATTTATCCTCTGTGCAAAAAATAAATTACTTACATGGCTCAACTTTTTTTCGAGTAAATGGTCACACTACGTTATATATTTCAGAAGAATATTCCTTTTGCGAAGTGTAAGTGGTTCGAACCCCGGCCGAGTCATACGAAAGACATCAAAATGGTACTAGCAGCTGCTTCGCTTGGCGCTCAGCATTAAGAGGTTAGTGTTAGGACTAGTCGGCCGGGTGTCATGGTAATGTGACTGGGTGGGACATCATGTTACATGTCTGCGGCATGATGCCCCAGCGCTAGACATCATTATAAACTGCCACACTGCAGACATCGTAGCGATATAATTTTTTTAAGCTACGTTAAAAATACACACACACACACACACACCTTTTGTCAGCGACTCACTACCACCATATCAGAAGCAACAACTGCAACTACTAGTGCTACTCACTGTTATTATCACAACTTTTACCGCTACAAAGACGACAATGTTAGCTACTATTAATAATGTCAGTACATGAGCTACTACCAGTACTAGCAATACTGAGGCTACTACTGCTACTACTATTACTGTTATGTATATTTTGTTTGTTAGTTAGTTTTATTTTATTTCACTACATGCTATTTAATGTAATATTGTATGTTGGACTTGACCTTGTCCAAAATTAAGTTAATTTCTGTTTGACCCAAATTGACTTTTTCATTCTAGAAGGTTATTTTCCAGCTGGTAATGTTGTTTTTTAGAAAATGTTAATTATGACCTGAGGTCAAGTAAAGAATTATATAATCTTGTCAAGTTGTATTATTAGTTGTTACTAGTAAGGTTGGGCTGAATTTTACTTCTTCAGATTAGTGAATTCAATAGATTATTTTCTCTGGAAATGTAAAAGAGCTGTGATAAAATTCTTGGATAGAGACATTCACTGGAATTTATAGTGTATTCAAATTTAGAATGATATTTCTGTGATTCAACATCAACACACTAGGAGCTATAATAGACACATCATCGCCGTCAATATTTGGATTTATTCTGGATTTATACTGAGCTTTATTCAGAACGTTAAATTATTAGGACTTGTGTCTGTAGTTTCTTGGATTATTTTGGGATTTAATTCGCAATACCGTAAGTTCTTTTTTTCTCATTTTCATTTTGTATTCTAGGGAAATAAATTATTTGTTAAATTTTACAAAGCTTGTTGTCTTTCAGTCTTTTCTGTTACTTATTTTAAGAGCATAGACTCGTAACACTACTACTATTGCTACTAATACTACTACTATAACTACTGCCTATACCGTTATTACTACTGCTACCATTTCCACTTCTTGCACTTCGCAACATATTAAAACAATAAAGAGTATTTTTGTGTGCGTTTTCATCGGGATATTATCTTCCGAACCTTTTATATAGTATGACATAAGCCATAGTTTTTCTTTCACAGTCACTGTGTAATTGATTGACTGATATATCGCTTTATTGATATATTGATTAAGTAATGGATACGAAGCATTTATGTTTTATTGTGGAAGTTTTAAATATTCTTAGCATCATCTTTCTTATATGTTCCTATTTTTTATAAAAAGTTAAACAGAAAGGAATGAGGCAATAGTGAATATGAAAGTACGTTTTGCAAAAATACGTAGGTGTCTTCATATAGAGCATTTTAAAGAATAAGATGAAAATTTAAAGGGATCAGATATGGAGTGCAAAAAAAATGAGAACTTCGAATTCCAGATATCATCAAATCTAGTAAACCCCTACTTACGGAAACATAGCTATTAATGAATCTAATGTTGTTAATTGTGTGGAATGCCACTACGTTTTATACATTTAGCACAAAATTTGTTTTAAAATGTTTTCTCATAAAGGAGAATGAAGTTCTGTGAAAGATATTTCTTTTTCACTTGTATAACCCCATTTTGACTATCGTATTTATATTTTGTCTTTTTATATGCATAGAGAAGACTGTTGGGGACGAAGTGTATAGAAATGAAAGCAATGGTAAGTGATTGCTAATTCACGAATCATAGCCTCCGTTAAATAGTTCAGCTATGTACTTTGTAGAAATACCGATTGCTATTGGCCGTGGTTCTGCTGTATTAGTCGTTTTACAATGTCCTTTCCAAAAAAGACTCCTCGAGGCAAAATTAACTTTTCAACCTTATGATATTTTCTTGAGTGTAACATGGCATTACGTTCCGACCATTAAAGTCCATTCTTCGCTGACCCAGTCGCTGGTCATATGGCACCTGAGAATATCGACCAAAATATGCGTTATTTGGAAGACATATTTCAGGCACGTCCTGCATCATAGATAAAATAATTATTGTGAGAAATGGCCATGTTTGATGACACCATTGTACATCGACCGCAAAAACAAAAGAACGTTATTTTTAATTCAGTTCGTGCGATCTAACGACATCCAATATTTTCATGGCTACATCTGGTCAGTCTGCGAATTTTATTTCTCCGTGGACTGGTGTAGAGCACGTTTTTTCATACTTGCACATGTTGTTCTCACAAAAGATGACTAGAGTTTGTGAATATTCAGTGTCGCTACAGCTAACCTGTATCCGTTTGTCCAATTAAACCAAGTAATTAACAGACTGCTCGTCTATTTATCATTTCCTCAACGAGAAAATACAACATATGTACATTTTTGGTCGTCCTCACCAATAATTAACTTTGCGTTAATGGAGCAGCATGAGTAAAAACGGCAATAATTGTGCATTATCTTTATATCGTTTGTTCTCTACTTTGAATTTTGTCCACACAAAGAACGAAACAGTATACAAGAATTTCACTTTAACTGGTAAAATTATAACAACTTTATAGTTTGTTAGAGTGTCTCAACTCTACGTTTTACAGCATACAACAGTCAGTTTAATTTTGGTTTGTTTAGGGTTTTAATTATTGTTTTAAAAGGAGGGATATTTCATACACAACATTCTATAGGTTTTATAAATTTAACATTGGTGATCCTTCTGGACATAAAAGTCTGATAACTTGTTTTATCAAGCTCTTTTATTCGATAACTGGTTTATTAATTTGCAAACTCTACTTGTATACAGTATGTCTATGGCGTTATCAATGCCTGACCGTTCTAATAATCTACTGCCGTCTCCGTTATATCCTGACTATTGCCATTATTACAAAGATATGGTCTTCGCTCCGAGCCTTTGCACAACAATCGTGTTATTATTAGCACAGTACGGGATGGGAAGATATAATAGTAATACAGGTATTAAGTCTAAGACCGTATTAGGCGGATGTGTAGGTGGCAGAAACAGCTAGAAAAGTTAACGTAGTCAGTGTTTCCGTTAAGTAAATATGATGTATGGGAACTAAAAGATTACTTGCCTGCGTTATAAGTGGACATATTCATGGCTCCGCTAAAATATTCTACAATAGATTATTTTGGTGTTCAAATATTGAAAATAAAAATGACAGGGGCAGCGAGGGGAAACAAATGCGCCGCTGTATCGTATTTTTAAGATCTATCATTATTTGAATATATATATATATATATATATATAGATATATATATATATATGCTATTATATATATATATAGAGGAGATATAAGTATATATATATACATATATGTTATGGTATATATTCTTTTCTGATTCACCTAAATCGTTCTTCAGAGAAGGTTCTGAAGGAATGAATAAGATAGTATACATACAGACAATTTTAATACGGGTTTTGATATGAGTCGGCGGTAAGAACTAGTTTGATACGGCGTAGGGATACGTGGAGGCCATCAGATCGAGATGTATACATAAGCTGTATCAAACGAGTTCTTTACCCCGGCTCAGTACAAAATGAGGAAGGCGGTTTTGTATTTATTACATTTTATGCTTTCTAAACATTTCCAGCTTACTGTATGATTGAAATTCCAAACGGACTAGAAAAATTCGATTCACTGCGTCAAAGAAGGTACATAAATAATTCTGATCTGGGTGTGTGATACGCAAATATGGATTAAATAGCTGTATCGAACGCCAGATCAAGCATGTAATATTAAATTGGTATGTAATAAATCGTATGTTTCAAATATTTTCCACAACATTGAACCATTACAAGAACATAGCATGTGCAGTGGCAGCGAGGGGGGGGGGGTACTTATCCACGGGCGACAGACAAAGGGGGGGGGGATGCTCTCGTGCCTGCTTTGTCATCCATCATTAGAAGCCAAGAGGTTGAACTCCATAAACATTTTGTTTTCTGTTTAGGCTTTAATACTGCTTTCTGTTGAAGGCAAAAATCACATTCTTCACTGGCTGACAAATCACCAGGAATTAACAGAGAAAAACATATTAATGATTTTCTTAGTGACTACAATTTAGTGAAATAACATCGTAATGGCTCAATATAAGTGTAGGGACTTCTAATCTCGCAATAAGAGATGGACTGTTTAGCAACCCTCTAGCGTTAATGAAGGACCCGGGTGTGTAACTAGAGGAAATGAAATGATATTGACTAATCATATCTTTTCATTGGTTAAATGGGATCCAATGACAATAAGGATAGTTTGCATCCTGAACATGTGGACATACGTATTACTCCGAGCTAAAAAGATTTTATTAATTCATCACATGTGTGACGATCCCACAATTCATCAGAGTTGAGAGGGTTACCCGGTGACTTTTTAGGTATCATACAAACCTGCCGCAAATATGAATCATTCATAATATAAATATTATATGAATTGAAATAGACAAATATATATCAAGGTCATTTTTTATCCATTGATTTTTGTTTCCAGTTAAATTGATATATGTCAACTGTTTCCTGTCCACCGCGCCCATTGTCGTAAAAGATACACCTATATCATTTGTCCAATCAAATATGTTGGCAGATTAAGATCGATTCTGACATGCTGCTTCGCATATCAACTGTATTAGACGTAATGAAAACTGAGCTAGACAACATCGTCGAGGCTAGAAGAATCATGTAACCATAAAAGTTACTACCTTCGACAGTTGAGTCTAAGATAGGAAAGGAATCCTTTATGAACCCACCTAGTTATCAGTTACTTTTGCTTGACAGAATACTGACGAAAAAGAAAGAAATAAAAGTTTTAATTTTTGTTTTATTGAATCACATGACAATGGCAATTTGTCCTCGACAAGGTCAGAAGAGTGACTATGATGTGTTGTTGTTTTTTTTTTTCTGGAAAAAGAAGGTCTTAGCGACTTATCTGTAAAATGTTAATAATGTCCAATGCTAATTGGATATTTTCCTAACAGGTGATGCACATTCCATTCCAGAGGATCTTTGTTCTGAACATCTTAGATTCCCCCTTGCATTTCGACAAGAGATCTTTAGTCTGGACTTAAAAAACTTTAACTATATCAACCTGAATAGTTCAAATTTAAGTGTGGCTAAAACTTGACCAGTCACATGTCTTTAAATGTGGACTTAAGCATAACTTTGGAAGTCTTTGATCTACCAGACCAAAGTGAAAATTAAAAGAACAGAATATCTGCAGATGAAAGGTACGAAAACTGTAAGGTTTCCGAAAATTATCTTAATTACATTCCATTGTGCTTTCTTGCAAGACGGACACAATACGAGATACTGTACATTGCTTGTTTGAGTCTAAAATAGGAATGTATCACATCTTAAGCTGGATAAAAGATATAGTAAAGTCATAAATATTCGGGATCATATAATTTGGTGGTCTGGGACTAAGGGGGTCGCACTCTTCAGCTAACACCGCAATCTACAACACTATTTTTGTGGTGGATTTGATTTTGTGGATAACCAAAGCAAACATACAACGACTTAAATCCTCCAGGAATGTATATAATCTTACAGTTCTTAAAATAAAGAATTCAATATTTTATTTCTTTAAATAGATTTTTTTATTTAATCAGAAGTAACCTTCTGAAATAGAAGGACAATTACTGTTAGATCGTTGTGAGATGAAACCTGTTTCAAAGCCCTTCAGAGTGAAATAGAGGGAAGAAATTGACAGAAACAGACTACATGAGATAGGGACAAACACATGTACAAACAAACAGACAGACACATGTACAAAAAAGCAGACAGACAAATGTACTACTGCACATGTACTCGGTAATGTCTTTAGTATCTCGCTTTCTCCACTTTTTCAGCGAGTACACCGTTGCGCATAAATATGTCTAAAAAGAATAATCAACAACCGACTTGACAAATGGACTAGACATCACATCTATATCTAATTGCATTTCTTTATTAAGTGTAAGAAACAAATACTTACATTTGTGCAGTTTAATTGCTCTCCGTTTTGTGAAACAGTTCTTTAATTGACAGAAAAATTTCCGTAATCTCCTTAGCTCTCAACTTTTAATATATTGGTCAGTTAACGACATTTTTCTTTATTCCCTAAGTCTTTTCTTTATCCAGTGGTTATGTGAAAGCGATTTATTTACAACTCAAAATTCTTTAATTAATCAATAGTTTCGCTCAGAATTGGTCATTGTTATCGACACAAATGCAATCTCGGTTCTCTGTTATGAGTTTGGGATGAGAGACAGACAGACAGACAGACAGAGACAGAGAGAGAATTTAAAAAAGGAAACACTTTTTAAACAGCGGACTGAATTTTCATCATATAAATGCAAACATCTTCAAATTTTCCCTAAATTTTGACCAGTACTCCTTATGTTGTCATTCCTATACATTTGTTATATTTTTTCCCATGTGACAAATAATCTTCTCACTCTTGGATGAAATAATTAGTAAATCGTATATATTAAGACTAGTATATGAGACTACCATCCTAATTTGGAGTCAGAATTTGTTGGCAGTAACGAGGTTATCCTGCAAATGCTGAACTATCAATTGGTATTCCTATGTCCAATACTAATGACTGTGAATGATTATTCTAGTGTCAATTTTCTTTTATTTATTCTTTTTGCCCTGAAACATTTAATTAAATATACATGTACAAGCTCCAAAAGGGACAAACACACATTTTTATGGAAATGGAATAAATACGTGAATCGAAATTAGAGCTCATCTACCTGTTTTGGAATTTTCGGTGGCGGATCTGTGGTGGGGGTGGGAGCCGAACCTCTGGGACCTCCGCCTCACTTAAAAGCGAGCACGAAACAAAAGGAACTTTATCGGGAGTCAGTTTTCTTTCAAGTTACATGGTTAAAATTATTCCCCGGAAACGCTAAAAAAAAAATTGCCGGAATTTCCGGGGCCTTCGCCCACTGTACCCACACCATGGATCCCATCCTACAGATCACCTATCCCTTCCCAATTACACACATCACACACTCATAAACGATAGAAGTAGCTCAGCCCCGTTTTTAACATAAAACGTTTCATCCTGATTTATTCGTTTATCCATCACAAATGATTCAGTGCCATTTAAAGCAGAATGCGACATTAACGATTTTCTTTCACATATAATGCATCTTGATTTAAATCTGTAAATGTTTTAAATGAAATGCATCAATTTGTTGCTTGGCACTAACCCATATGGGGACTTTTGAAAATTTAACTCGACAAATGGTGGATATATATGGGGGGTGTGTGTCTCTGATATTCTACCATTTTCCTACTGTTGTGAAAGAATTTCAAAGGCACGTGTTCAGGGTGAGGCTGAAATGGTAGTTGTACTGTGAAGATCGAGCATAACCAAGACACCTAGCACTTGTTCAGTTCTTATTCAAAAGTACAAAATTGCCTACATTCACTGTTAACTCCGCCACGAGTCTTTGCAGGACAAGGCCCATTAATCTTTAACGTTTTGGGTTGGCAAAATAAAAAGTGCAATTTTGGTCAGAGCAGTTACTACGAAAGACCTGTTTTGGTTTGAAATTGACCGTTTCCACATGCTCAGGTAATGTCATGAGAGAGAGAGAGAGAGAGAGAGAGAGAGAGAGAGAGAGAGAGAGAGAGAGATATCAAAGGTATTATTAGTAATTTTGTGTATATCAGTATATGAACGCCATACTGTTTAGTTTGTTATTCTTTTCTATTTGGGTTTATTTTTGATAAGAAAAACTCGTGCTAACTTTGGCCTGTTAGTTCACGATAATACAGCACGCCTCTAAAGAGAGCGCGTAATGCTATTTTCTCGATGCAACGTGGAAGACGACATCTTTATTTTTCTAACGATGTCCACGTTTGATCCTGCCAACTACATGATTTAGGTGGGTTGAAAATCCCTGCTGGGACTCTTACGTCGCAATTCATGCTGACTCCAACGGAATATATCGTCGAGGTTGACACTGAGGTTGATCCGGCAGAGCTGCACCACGCGCAGACCGACTCTCCGTTGAGGATTGGTTAAGCGAACACCAGTTTAGTGAAGAAACATGGGCATAATGTAATATACATAATATTGACAAAATACATGTATATAAACCATCATGAGTTATGTTCTTATTAAATCGTACATATAACCCAAGGGGAACCACATTCTTATATGCAACTGTTTTACCGGTAGTAATAACAACTAAAGACCAAAACTCGGGAAATATTAGGTCAAGTACTCAGTTACCTATAAAAAAAAACACGAGAAGCTCACTGGTTGGTATTTAGGAATGGAGCACACCAGACATAAATTTGTGTAGCTTCAGGTTAGCAACTATAATGCTTACTCAAAGAAAAGCTGAAACCGCTGAAACATAAACAAGGAACATATAGTACGTAATTCGTGTATACAGCAAATTCTTCCAAACTTTATGTAAAGTATTTATGTTCATGATTCTAAATAGTAGTCTCTCTGTTATTTGAGAATATAATTTCATATTTTATTGTAATGATGTAGCCAGTGAGAGCCCCTATTTATAACAGATTATTTTGAAGTTAACAAACACATATAATACTGTTTGAAATTTCGGAATTCAAGACATTGCAGTTCATTGGTCTGCAATCCTGAACAAAATAGTTTGCATATGAGATGACAAGCTGAATGCTGGGATAGTAAGAAAAGTATTTTGTTTGTCTCTTCGTTAACTTTGTCTATATATCTGTCAGACTATTTGTTCGTGCTGAAGAATTTGCTCATGGTAATGACCTTTTATATTCATTATATATATATGGAAAATTGTTATCTAGTATTTTCAAGTAATTGATGTACTGAATATTCTTTTATCCCATTTCAGGGTTTAATTTTAATGACTTATCCTAATGTAATTCTGTACGATGTCAATAAAGACAAAATGGTAAATCCCTGATTGTTTCCATTGTATCTGCGTAATTACTACCCGAACACATGCACGTACGGAAGTGAAAAAGTACATTTTGCTACAGAAAGCTCATCGAGTGTCCCAAATTCGTTCCATCCCTGCGTAGCAAATACCATTACGTTGCTCACTACATACACCTCCAGCTTTACACTAATCTCGGGCTACTGAAGTTTGACCAAATCTCGTTGATGGCCCCGGATATCAAGCCCAACACCGATCTGTGCGCTTAGGCCAAGACGGAGTTCGAGAAGGACGCTCCAAAATAAACTCTGAGCGCCACCATGCACAGCGACTACCACCCGATGGTCGTCTTTCGAATCAACAAAACAAATCTATCACTGCTGGACACCAAAGCATGGATTGATTCAGAAAGAGTCACAATGAGGACCTATGGCCTGTACCGCACTGCTGTACCTTACCCGCTCTTTGACAGAAGCTGTTACGATCTTTCTCGTATAACGCAAAAGGAATGATTGGCGTAGCTTGCACAAGCTTAGCACGAATGACATCAGCAGGTTTCTTGTCTGTGAGTTATGTAAACTCGCTGTTTAGGGAGGCAACAATTAAGGGCTGCCGGCAAACGCGCTCGTTGCTACACTATGCAGGCGTCCTCACCGTCTCATTTCAACAACAGATTTTGAGTGTACTGATGCAGAAAACAGCCTCTTGGCCAGAGAAAAACTTAACCGTTCCGCAATACCGCGCGCGCTATGGACTCCACCCTCACCAAGCTTTACTCACACATCGTGCCGGGCAAGGGCTCTGATAACGCACCCAGAAACTCGCTGCCTGGGTCTCCCTGAAGATGTTTGGGCCACTTTAGAGCACCACAGTGATGGATACATGCCAAAGCGTTCGCGACGTTGGGAGCATCCACCGTGTTTAAGAGCTTGGCATCGTTTTAATTGCTGAATACATCAAATACTGTCAGTGTGTACTTGTACGTGCTCCTCCCACCCATGTCGTGCGACGGAAACTAATATCGACCTGATTCACCTCTTTGGAGGTTGTAGCATTACCTTGTGGTGGAATGTGGCTTGCCTGCTAACGCCGGGAGACAAATTTGCCAAATGACCTGCTCTTTGAGCCAGCCCTAGCAACATAACGTGAAACTTTGGCGGCATCTGTCAGCGTTTTAACCACGGGAGCACCTCTTCATTAATCATTCGATCTTACAGCACTTCGGCGGACACCTCAGACAGTGACAGAAGCTGAAACTTTGTGTAGCTGACAACGGATGCCTACGAAATAGAAGTTCAGCATCATATTACAGCCTTAGCGGGCGATGGCACCAAACTCAGTAGTCAGGCCAACGATTCAACCCTTTCCGTGGCGATGTAAAATGATTCTTCGGTCTATCGTGTCGACATCTCGAGATCGAGGTTATTTCAGATGCATGGATATCGGGACGTAGTTACCAGAGACAAGTATTTTTCAGCATGAGTTACAACCAAATGTTTTTGTGCAGATCACAGCAACCATTGCAGTGTATTACATTTGCGATGCCTTTAGAGACTCTCACGTGTACACGAGCACTGGTGATTGATCGATACAGCTTTACCCACGACCAGGGTCCAGGCCGACTTTTGTCGTTGCACCCTCTCTGCCAATTTACTCTCAGAGCACAAATCCCCAAGATTAATAAACTACAATTCGTCTTGGATGGAAAACTGTTAATATACGCAACAGGACTCTAACTATATAAGTTTTGAGGCAGTTTATACTTATACGTATGCTCGCAGACCTGCTTTTTTAGGCAATATTTATCCAGCTATAGTACGTGAGGCTCCGGCAGTCATGTGGAGTTCTCACGCATTTCCTACTGCCAGGCTATGAAATCGCGTGCAGTGGATGCCATCAAGACTGCCATTGTAAAGAATTCTTTGACCGTTCTTTGTTCAGCGGCGGAATAGAGGCGTTGAGCGATCGTTGGAGCAAAATGGTATTACCAGCATCTCAGATGACACAGCCGCCAAACGTGCAGTCGTGAACGAGGTCGCCAGGCAAAAGACTGGCTACTATTGTTAAGTCAAATGCTGAAACTTTGTTGCAGAATGCAGAGGCGAGCAGAAAATTCGACGAATATTCATTCAATAGGATCAGGTTCGTGAAGCTATCGATGTTATTATGGCAAACTCGGTTAAGGGGTCGGGTCTTTGGAGGTCCCGGTGTTAGAATAATTATTCACTTATTACAAAAAATGACTTTAAAGCAAACACGTGAAACAACTACAATGACTCCTTTCAGGATGTGAAAACGCCGTTCTCGACATAGAGATTGCCAAGTACCAATGCATATTATGCAAAACGATCACGTGGAGCTGCAAGTGCAGGACTTCTCACGATACTTTCTATTTTCATAAACTATTATCGAGATCAATGGTGAAAAAACACACTTTTGGTACTTGATGTGCTTACGCCAAAGATGGCAAGGCAGCCCTTGTTAGCAATGAAAGGATGGCTCTGATTGACAGCAACAGCTATCCCACTGACGGCAACAAGTTGAGGTCTGTTTGAACGATGTCGGTGTAATTACAAATATTCTTGGCCTGGCTCACTACAGCGACGACTGCGCCCGAAGCGTCAGCCTACCTAGGACGCTTGTGAAGAATGCGGCAGATCACGCCGGAGATGTCCAGCATATGGAAGATCAGGTCAGAGACAAAGTTGGAAGCGACCATTTAAGTGGTGCAATAGTGTCGTTTAATGCTGATTTAACTTTAGCTTCTTGATGTGATTCATTTAAGTGGCACATCACTCTGAACAATTAAGTGAAAACTAAACAAATTTACTCATTTAAGTGGCAAAGTAATCTGAACAATTAAATAACATACTGAAAAGTGTATACATTTAAGTGGCATAGCGCTCTGAACAGTTAAATAAACTACTGAAAAGTATTAACATTTGAGTTGCATAACATTCAAAAGAATTAAATAAAATACTGAAAAGTGTATACATTTAAGTGGCATTGTATCATTCAGTATCCTTTAAATAGTGCCTGAAAAATGGAAAAGATCCGAAGTAGGTGTATCCCATTGAATTATACATTTGTTTGGTTGGTTGGTTGGTTTGGTTTGGTTTTTCGTTCCTGTTTTTTTTTATTTTTTTTATTTATTTTTTTTTTGTTTTGTTTTGTTCTTTTTTGTGTGCGTGTGTTTTTTTGTGGGGGTTGGGGTTGGGGGGTTAGGGTATTTATTATCGACTCAGCGTCAAATTCTCTGAAGGGTTATCAATAAGAACGAGAGTTAATTCCTTACTCTATCAAAGAGTAAATGAATTGCCAATACAGAAACTATTCCAATTTTTAGAATTTGGGGTACTTCTCATTTCAATGGCCGCCATATAGATGCATGTAGAAGAAGAAACGAAGGGAAAAAACTATATAATTGATTTTGACATTGAAGACACGAATGAACGGATCTTTCAAACTCCATGAGAATGATTCACTCTCCTAACCCAAATATATGGCAGTTAATTAAAAATCGTTTACTAAGATGTTCCGTAACGAATGCTGATAAATGTACATGAATATCCTTTAAACTATCGCCTATAATTGCTAGAGAAAGAAGAAATAAATGAAATCACAAACAAATGCTAGATTATGTGTGTGTTTTGGATTTTTAACGTAGCGTTAACAGTTTGAGTCACATCTTCAGTGATGCAGTTTATTATAATGATATCTAGCACTGGGGCAACATGCCGCAGACATGTAGCATGATGTCCCACTCAGTCACATTATCCTGACACCAAGCCGACCTGTCCTAACACTAACCTCTTAATGATGAGCGCCAAACGAAGTAGCTGCTAGTAACATATTTCCGTCTTTGGTATGACTCAGTCGGCGGACGCTCTAACCACTTAGGCCACTGAAGCGGTCAAATGCAAGAATAAGGAAGTTATTTTAAAATTGAAAACTTTTAAGGTGCACACTGAAGAGTTTCTTTTTAGATTAATACAAATAAAAGGTATTTTCTCGAAGAATTACACGCACGATAAACATGAAAGGAAATTTATAAGTGGTCGGGGAGAAACATTATCAGATCGAGTGACACGCTAACCATACTGTAATATTAAACAGATCTGCGATTCTCAGCTTCTTTTTGGGGAGGTTATTATAACGGGCAATTTACAAGAGAAATCAACTTTCCATGACATTCCCACAAGTCACAAATGTACATGGAACTGGATAGAAACAAATAAATGCAATGCAAATTGCAGTAAAGTAAATAAGCAGTGAGCACGAAAAACAAAAGATGAAATTTATGGTAAGAAAACACAAATGAGAAGCAGTAAGAACTCTAAACAAATATGCAAAAATGTCAAAACAGAGACAGGTCAAAATTGACTGCGGCACATACAGTGATACAAAGCAACAGTTGCGCTCAGTGTGCCTGCAGCAACTGAAAGTTTCATACGTGATTCATGTGACAGTTTGTTTGCTGTTTAATATGAGAGAAACAATAAGATTTTTCAGTTATGCCAAATAAACAATGACTTTGGTTCTTAATAAATTCTATTATCAGTTTATTAATTATTAATTTGTGCAAAACTGAAGTCATACACATTTCCAGCACAGTTCCTGAAGCATGGTTCGATTGTCAAAAATGGTTGGCTTTAAGAAACAAGTCACTGCAGTTCAGTAGAAGAAATCGCAGAGAGAACGTTATAAGCAGATTGACTTTGATCTCCACCTACTGATTAATTTATATGCACCATGTCATACTAAGGTTGCAGTTGAACTGGAATTTCAGTCCTTGATTTGCGGGCACCTTCTGTTCCCTTGATATCGTAGTTGCTTTGGAAAAGTTAACTTAATTTAATTCGATACAAAATATGTAGATCACTAGGAAATTGGCGAGCACGCTACTGGGACATTTGTTTTCGTTAAGTACGCATAGAATTTCTAAAGAGATTTGTAAAGTGCCTTGCCGGCAAGAAAAGGATATCTTGAAACTATAAAATAAGTTGGACAATAAAGGATGTGATCTGCAATCTACAGACATATATCTGTTGAAAATCCACATGGAGTCCAGACATGTAAATGAAACAACAAAATTTTTAAGTATTTTAATGTGATTATATTAAATCTCATATCTATATGCATCCGATATAATACTCTTTAGTTTTCTTTTGAATGTGCAAAACACATGAAAATTACAAGCGTTTCCATCGCTTGTATATCCCCATAAAGGGACTAACACTGTGAACCTGCAAACAATTACAAGTCAATGTACCAATCTAAGAGAAAATATAAAATTCCCGAAAGCAAAATTCATATTTAACGTAGACACCGAAGATGAGAGTGCATAATGCAGTATTTTAATAACCTGTAATGTATGCACATTTCAAAATTCCATTAAAAAAGATATCCTGTTTCTCTGACTGTGACAGTTAGTACTATGATCATATAAGATTATAATGATCATAGCGTGATATAACGTGTTGCAACCTTTAAACGCTTGATATGTATCAAAAGTGAAGAAAACTTTTCTATAGAAGGGGCAGGACCGTAGAGAGCGATCACGGGCCCTGTGGTAAGAAACACCCGGGCCGCTCCTAGTTCTTGTTCAAACAAAATTTTTCTTTCATAAAATTAAGTGTTTTTCGGCCCGGTTGCCGCCACCACCACCACCACCACCACCTTGTCGGCCCTGAGAAGGGGAAAGGTCATATATTTCTGCATGATCGAAAACAATATTCCTGGAAATAAATTCTGTTTTCATTCGATAATTTTGCTTTATACATACCAAGATTCTAAATCAATTCCCATTTTTACAAAATTTTAATCGGTAACTTCTTTCCTTTACAGTTCAGCAAACAGTAAGCGTAACCTCAACAGGATTTGCTAATTTTTAAACACTCAAATGTACACCACCTATTTTCCTTAATTATTTTAAGCTTTATTTGTATATTTGTTTGTTTTTAATTTGAAAAGTTTTCTTTGTATTTACTAACAATGTAAAACTTATTTACTAATAATGTGCACACTATGGTTTATTTTCAAGATCGATGATGAATGAGCGGGATAATCATCAGCAGGAACAACCGGGGATAACATGAAACATTTCAGTTATAAAACTGAACGAACTGTAAGAGTACGAATATTATTTCCCTAAACAAAAACCGTTGTAATATGTTCAGTTTTAGTCTCAGAAAACCGCGTACCTTACAGAGTGAATAATGACGCTAGAGAACACACCAATTCAAAATAACGCTCAACAAAAGAATTAAATCGTTCTTTGTTTGAAACGTGGCAACAATTTGCAGCATTTTGCAAACATCTGTAGCACTCCTATGGCAAGATTTATATCTCATAACCGGGGCAGACTCAATTACTCTTTTAAACTTAATTGTTGCTAACATTTGAGCTTGTTTATACAAGGTGATAGATGGTAAATTGAATGAGGTTTGTTTAAGTGCTAGAAATAGTTGACCCTTATCGTCTCGGTAAAATACTAAAGGTAAAATTCGGCTAAAGATCAGGCGGTGCAAATCACGCACGTTGATCTAAACAGTACTTTCGACTATATTAATAACAAGCACGTCATGTTGGAATGGAATGTATGCTAACACCTTTCAGGTATTCGTGTACCTGCGTCAAGGTCCCCCAGTTTACTGGCGATAAGTATGTGGGATGCCGTTTCTAAGTTGTTTTTATTATGACTCTTGTTTTATATTAACCATAAACGAAACATTCCTATAAACAAAGAGAGAACTGAAGTGCTAGATCGCTAAAAACCTACCCATTATTAGGCGTTAATTGCTGTAAATAAATTAATTATTGTTCGTTCATTTGTTTGTTAATGATTTTAAAATGTGCGATTGTTGTATTAATAATTTTAATTTAAAAAAAAAAAAAAATTAAATTTAAAAAATATATCTTCTAAATATAAAATTTTATATACGACAATCAAATCAATAACTGAATCATCTCTGTTCACTCTATATGGCTTTCTTGGTCGTGAGCTCATTAAACTTACTAATACAAAACAAATGGTCACATAGAAATAATGCCTCTGAATTGTACAAAATATAAATATTTTAAGTCAGTTTGGACCAACACATAGTTGCCGTGTATTACTAATTGTTTTAAGTCAAAAGGTTACTGTCAGTTTAAAATCACCAGATGAATGGTATAGTGTATTGGCTGGGTTTGATGATTTACAGCACAGCAACATAATATGTTATTTACAGCCGGGACAACTGCGGCGAATTGCCTTCCCCGGGGACACACCAAGATTGCAGACCACACTGTAAAGACCTTAAAACTCCATCCAAGATCCATAAGAAAATGTTCTCAGGGGAGAAATGAATTACCTAGATGTATGTGGAAGGTATTTTCCCGTGAGGCATTTCACACAACTATAGCATTAGTTATACAGTAGAACCTGTCTTGAAATACCACCCCACCTGCCAAAGCATGATGGTCTCTCATGACACGTGGTCTCTCATAGCAGGTCATAACACTATATAATCAATAAGTCTGTTCGTGGAGAACCTAGTCTCTCAAGACAGATGGTCTCTCATAGCAGTGGTCGCTCAAGACACATTTTACTGTACTCACCTCGACCTTGACCTTGACTTTTTGCAACCTCTAAATTGCATTCATCCATTTACATGCTTATAAATGTCATGGCATACGTAGGTTTATAGTTGGTCATCATATCATGGGGAATAGCGTACTATGACAGTCAGCTGAACCAAAATCGCGCCGCAGGTTCAACTAATGCACATAACTAGTCCGTATTCGTATAAGCTTGAGACACTTGCGTTGCTTTCTGTTAATATATGTTGTTACATATATGTAATTAAATTGCTTGTGTGTTAGTTTTAAAATTCTTTTTTATTTTATTTTTGTTTCATTACATTTTATTGTAATGATTATTGAAAGGATTCGAAATTCTTTTCCAGTAATTAGATATTTTCTTTTAGTAAATGTTGTTTATCTAAGACGTAAAACGTGTTACATGAGAATTATTTTTAGTTAACCTAGTTCGTCTTGGGTTGGGAAGTTCGTAAGCAGGAAGTTAAAATGATTGGTCAGTATCAAAGTGATACATAGCTTGCATGATCACCATGTGTAAACAACGTTTTTTTATTATTGGTTCTTAAGTGGGGCTACACTGGTGTACGTGATAGATTTCTTGTAGTAAGAGACCACATGACCCATCTCGTGAGACTTGAAATGATGTTTTTGGGGTTTAAATAAGCATTCTTAATATTTTCTGTCAGAGTCGTTTAAACATCTTGAAGGAACAGGTGTTTTTCTTTTATTGTTGCCAGATTGTTTGTTTTTCATCTGTTTTTTTGGATTTAATAATTTATTCTCCTGGATACTCAACAAGTTGACTTTCTTATAAAAATTTCTGAAAGATATTCATGGAAATTTATTCTGGAATTATTCGGAAACAAAAACTGTGATTCAATTGAGGAATTGTTGATTTTCGTACATGGACCACATATGACGTCATCGCCTTCCATATTTGTATGTCGTCGAGATTCGAACCTGGATTCTAATAGAACTAATTAGTGATAGGACTTGTATTTTTCATTCTTAGGATTACATTTTGGATTATATTCACAAACCGTAAGTCCTATTTACTAATTTTTAATTTTGTTTTCTAGGGAACTAAATTATTTTGTTAAAATATACAAAACTTGTTGACTTCACTCTTTTCTTCTGTTACATTTGTACGAGCCTACGCGTAACAGGAGAAAATTGGGTCGCTCGTCCTTGGGATATAAGAATTTTGGTTAAATTTTTCAGAAAATTGTTTTTTGAAATTTAAATTCCCCCTATTTTCAATATCCCAAGTACTATTTTACATTTTTATTTGAAATCTTAAGTGAAAACAACAGGCTTTTATTCACAATGTCATCAAAAGTGGAAACTTTTCTTTCTAATCCAACTCTGGAGCAGTTGGATAGTCTGAAAAAAGAAAAGTTGTTTGAACTTGCCAGAAAGTACGATCTTTCTGAAGCAAAATCTTCCTTAACGAAACAAGAAATTAAAAATATTTTGATCCAATATTTGGTGGGGAAAAATATTTTTGATAAAAGTGTTTTGGCATCAGTAAGTAAGTCTATGACAAACACTGACATTAAAGTAATGGAATTAAAAATTAAATACAAAATGGAAGTAGAGTTAAGGAAGCTCGAGCTTCAGAAAGAGAAAGAACAATTGCAATTGCAATTTGAAGAAAAGGAGAGAGAGAGAGAGAGAGAGAGAGAGAGAGAGAGAGAGAGAGAGAGAGAGAGAGAGAGAGAGAGAGAGAGAAACAATTACAATTTGAGAAAGAGGAGAAAGAGAAACAGGAGAGGGAGAAAGATAAACAATTACAATTTGAGAAAGAGGAGAGAGAGAGAGGAGAGGGAGAAAGATAAACAATTACAATTACAAAGAGAGAAGGATGAAAGGGAATTTCAACTTAGAATGAAAGAATTTGAGCTGGCAAGTGGCAAGCACGATTCCACTTCACATACAGATTCAAGTTTTGACATTACAAAAATTATTAGGGTAGTTCCCCCTTTTAGAGAAAAAGAAGTAGACAAATATTTTCCTCGTTTTGAAAAAGTTGCGGAAAATTTGAAATGGCCAAGGGAGTATTAGAGTCAGCTACTACATTGTGTACTAGTTGGTAAAGCTAGTGATATTTACCATTCAATGTCAGTACAACAGAGTTCTGGTTATTATTTGGTTAAGGAATGCATCTTAAAGGTTATGAGTTAGTCCCTGAGGCTTATCGGCAAAAATTCAGGAACTATAAAAAAGAAGCTGGACAGACTTATGTTGATTTGCTAGAGAAAAAGAACAGTTATTTGAGAGATGGTGCTTAGCCAAGAAAATTGAACATGATTATGAAAGTCTTGAACAACTTGTGTTACTTGAAGAGTTCAAAAACTGTGTTCCTAATGATATTAAAAATCATCTTGAAGAACATAAGACTGAAACCTTGGAAAATGCTGCTCTTGCTGCCGATGAGTATTCCTTAACTCATAAAGTTCTTGTTGTAAGCAAAACTTTCATTCAGCAGTCTACTGGTAGAAAGGTATTTCAGCCTAATACGACTTCTCCTAAAATTCAGTCTGACACAACTTCTAAAAATCAAGCTTCTGATAAACTTGATTCAAAATCCTAGTCCCTGCCTACGTGTACCTATTGCAAGAAAAAAGGACACGTCATTTCTGATTGCTTCAAGTTGAAATATAAGCATCAGAATCAAGATAGACCTATTCCAAATGATCTTATTTCTAAAAGGTCAAGGTCACGGTCATGTATTGAAAGCAATACATTTGTTGAGTCTCATAAACCCCAGTCTGATTTTATTATGGAGAATTATGAACCATTCATGTCGAAGGGTTCTATATCACTCTTGGGTGATTCGGCCAATCCTATCCCTATTAAACTTTTAAGGGATACAGGAGCAAGTCAGAGTCTTTTAGTGTCAGGTATTTTGCCTTCTTCTGAGAAGTCCTGTTCTAATGAGAGTGTTTTCATTCAAGGAGTAGAGTGCGGCTTTGTTAATGTTCCTCTCCATTCTGTAAATTTGTCATCAGACTTAGTTTCATGACCTGTGATAGTCGGTATAGTGTCTAACTTACCCGTTGAGGGCATTTATTTGTTGCTAGGCAACGACCTAGCTGGAGACAAGGTTGTGGTTAATCCACTTGTAACTGATAAGCCTTCTTTGGATCAGAAAGTTGATCCAATTGAAAAAGAATACCCTGAGTAATACCCAGCTTGTGCAGTTACCAGAGCTATGTCAAAGAAAGCTCTTGAGAATGATTTTATTCCTTTAGCTGACACATCTATTAGTCAGGCTTTTGATGAGGTCACATTCACTTCTAATTTGGATCAATCAAAAGGTATTAATCACAGTGATCCTCTTTTAAATACTCATTCTCTTTTATCTAATCAGGGTGATAAACGACAATCACTTGTCGTCGAACAGGAAAATGATCATGAGATCTCCTGTTTGTTTCATAGGGCCATTAGTGAAACTGAAGCCACTGAAGTACCTGTCTGTTATTTCATTAAAAATGGAATTCTTATGAGAAAATGGAGACCTCCGAGGTACCTGCTAATGACGAGTGGTCAGTGAACTATCAGATTGTAGTTCCAAAATCTTACAGATAGGAAATACTTAGTTTGGCCCATGAAACTCCTCTGGCTGGTCATTTAGGGATTAATAAAACTTATAACAAGATCTTGACTCACTTTTATTGGCCAAAAATCACAAGTGATGTTTGTAAATTTTGTAGATCTTGTCATACTTGTCAAATGGTAGGAAAACCCAATCGGAAGATACCTAAGGCTCATCTACAACCTATTCCTGCATTTGACGAACCATTTAGCAGAATAATGGTAGATTGTGTTGGTCCCTTACCTAAGACCAAGTCAGGCAACCAATATTTGTTGACCATTATGTGTGCGTCAACAAGATTCCCAGAGGCAATTCCTTTGAGGAATATTATAGTAAAAGCTTTGATAAAGCTTTTTACTCAGTTTGGCCTCCTAAATCTGTTCAATCAGGTCAAAGGTCAAATTTCATGTCTGGAATTTTCCAGCTTGTTATGCTTGAATTTGGCACTCCGCAGTTCAAGTCAAAAGTGAAAATATGGTTTCAGAAAACTTTACTTGAGAGAATATTTGAGTCTTGTAATAGAGTTCATTCTCTCTTGCTCATTCTTCAAAATTTTCTTCAATTTAGATTTTACGGCCCATACAAAGTAAAGAAGAAAATGAATGAGTTAAATTATAATTATAGTACTCTGGTCTAAATAAATTAATGGAGTATTAGTATATTGAAAGAGATAGCTAAGTAAATTATTACAATTAATTTAGTTGTACCTGTCCCACAAACTGAGGATTTAAGTGAAGAAATTCAATTGGACACCGTTGAACTTGGAGCAACAAATCTTCGGAATTCGGAAATTATGAAAGATCTAGACCAGAAACTTTTACATTTGCAACAACAAGAAAGAAGTGAACCTGAACAGTTATTATTCGAATATGAGCACTTGTTTCCGGATATTCCTACAAGGACAAACAAAATTTTTCATGACGTTGAAATTGTAGATTCAAAACCTGTGAAACAACACCCATACAGGATGAACCCTCTCAAACAAGAATACTTGAAAAAGGAAATTCAGTATTTGTTGGAGAACGATTTCATAGAGCCCAGTAAAAGTGATTGGAGTTCACCATGATACTTGTTCCGAAACCGGATAAAACTTTCCGTATGTGCACTGATTATAGGAAGGTGAACAGCGTGACAAAAACAGATTCATCTCCATTACCAAGGATCGATAATTGTATTGATAAAATTGGAAATGCCAAGTACGTCACCAAATTTGACCTTCTGAAAGGCTTTTGGCAAATTCCACTAACGGAAGGAGCGAAAGAAATTTTGGCGTTTGTGACTACAGATGGACTCTATCAATATAAAGTAATGCCGTTTGGGATGAAGGGTTCTCCAAGCACGTTTCAACGCTTGATGAATATGATTACTTCCGGTCTAGATAATTGTGATGCTTATATTGATGATGTCATCATCTACAATGACACCTGGAAAGGACATCTAGCCACGATTCGGAAATTCTTTGAAAGACTCACTGATCCTAATTTGACAATCAATTTATCTAACAGTGAGTTCTGCCGTGCTTGTGTAACTTTTCTAGGACATATTGTGGGACATGGTCAAGTTAAACCTATTGATGCTAAGGTTAAAGCTATCTCTGATTTTCCTGTACCTGTCAGTAAAAAGCAATTAATGCGATTTTTGGGTATGGCCGGATACTATCGAAAGTTTTGTTCCAATTTTTCTAATATTGCTGAACCTCTGACAGATTTGTTAAGTAAGAGAAACAAGTTTCTCTGGACCGAAAAATGTCAGGAAGCTTTCGATGGGTTAAAAACCATACTCAAAAGTGCGCCGGTTCTAACAGCTCCAAATTTCAATCAGTCTTTTAAATTGTCTGTGGATGCAAGTGATGTTGGGGTTGGAGCAGTATTGATTCAAGAAGACAGCAATAGTATTGATCACGCAGTGTGCTATTTCTCTAAGAAATTAAATAAGCACCAAGGAAATTACTCAACAATCGAGAAGGAATGTTTGGCTTTAATATTGGCATTACAGCATTTTGAAGTTTACATAAGCTCAACTCCTTCTCCGATTGTTGTGTATAGTGATCACAACCCCCTTACTTTCATCGACAAGATGAAAAATAAAAGTCAAAGATTATTAAGGTGGAGTTTGTTTTTGCAAGAGTATAATCTCAGCATCAGGCACATCAAAGGAAAAGATAATTTGATTGCAGATGCACTTTCCCGTGTATACAAATATTATTTCTTATACACTTTATATAATTCATAAGAATTTTAATGTAATTTTGTTTACCTCATGTATAATTTACTAATGGTAAAAAGAAAGCTTTATTATATAAATCTTTCTTTTTTTCTTTATGGGGAGAAGTGTTACGTATATGTAATTAAATTGCTTGTGTGTTAATTTTAAAATTCTTTTTTATTTTATTTTTGTTTCATTACATTTTATTGTAATGATTATTGAAAGGATTCGAAATTCTTTTTCAGTAATTCGATATTTTCTTTTAGTAAATGTTGTTTATCTAAGACGTAAAATGTGTTACATGAGAATTAGTTGTTGTTGTTGTTGTTGTTGTTGTTGTTATAGGGTTTAACGCCATTTTTCAGCACTAGATAGGCTATACATGGCGGCCAGTATTAATGGTGGAGGAAGAACCCTGGAAAACCCCGGGAAGAACCACCGACCCACGAGAAGCTACTGGCAGGCTTTCTCACGTACCCACGTTAGCCGAGCCTGGACTCGAACTCACGCAGACAGAGGTGAGATGGCAGTGATCCGTAACGATCAGCGCTTTAGACCACTCGGCCACTCGGGGCCCCATGAGAATTAGTTTTAGTTAACCTAGTTCGTCTTGGGTTGGGAAGTTCGTAAACAGGAAGTTAAAATGATTGGTCAGTATCAAGGCCATACATTGCTTGCATGATCTCCATGTGTAAACAACGTTTTTTTATTATTGGTTCTTAAGTGGGGCTACACTGGTGTACGTGATAGATTTCTTGTAGTAAGAGACCACATGACCCATCTCGTGAGATTTGAAATGATGTTTTTGGGGTTTAAATAAGCATTCTTAATATTTTTCTGTCAGAGTCGTTTTAACATCTTGAAGGAACAAGGTTTGTTTTTTTTATTGTTGCCAGATTGTTTGTTTATCATCTGTTTTTTAGGGGATTTAATAATTTATTCTCCTGGAAACTCAATAAGTTGACTTTCTTATAAAAAAATTCTGAAAGATATTCATGGAAATTTATTCTGGAATTATTCGGAAACAAAAACTGTGATTCAATTGAGGAATTGTTGATATTCGTACATGGACCACATATGACGTCATCGCCTTCCATATTTGCATGTCGTCGAGATTCGAACCTGGATTCTAATAGAACTAATTAGTGATAGGACTTGTATTTTTCATTCTTAGGATTACATTTTGGATTATATTCACAAACCGTAAGTCCTATTTACTAATTTTTAATTTTGTTTTCTAGGGAACTAAATTATTTTGTTAAAATATACAAAACTTGTTGACTTCACTCTTTTCTTCTGTTATATTTGTACGAGCCTACACGTAACAATGTAACAATAAAATCGATCAAAGCATTATTGGAAAAACATAGTCACAGGAAACCTTTTGCTTCCTGCTTCACTAAGCCTTGCCTCATGTTGATTTAAATCTGATCTGATTAAGTAATATGCATTGTTCATTCATGGTTGTCAGAACGCTTTGCTCGTGTGAAATAACAAACTTTGCACCAGGTTTATGAATTAGGCTCATGCTTCGCGGAACACGATGCAGAAGAAGAAAGAATGATAAGTTTCGAGTTGGCATACTTTTACAAATCGCTATATAATTCTTACAAGACAACAGGAGCTACAATGTGGAATATGAGGATAGTAAAGAGAAATTAATTTATACAAATGATAGCCTTTGCAAACTAATTAAGTTTGAAATCCAGCATAGTGTCTTGATGGCATAAACAAACGTTTCAATCATGTTATGTCTTGTAGCCTTAAACATGGCAACTGAACATTCACAAGTTAACTAGTTTTATCGACTGCTTTTTCATTCTTTGTATTTTTCACTGATTAAAACTTTGTTTCCAGTAGTTGCAGATTACAAACTATTTGTGGTTTATATTTTTTTTTTAAATGGCAATTAAGCCGCTATCATTGCACCCACAAAGACTGCACGTCATTGCCCAGTTGTTAGTAATAATATAATACCAACATATAATGTGATAGTTTACCATTATTAGACGTTAGTGATCGCGCTATCATGTAATGACATTTGATGATTAATGTTAAACAAATTCGGCCAATTGTGTAATAACAAATTAACCGATGATGCAATAATTCGTCGAGTAAATTGGTCTTAAATTTACTTTATTGACACTGAATAACAAAACGTTAGGTAACAATATTTTGGTAGGGGAGCTTTTAGAATACGGCACTATATATACATTCATTTATTACAATAGTTTTCAATGATTCTATGAAGGTATTTAAAAAGTTCTGAATATTAATGCGCTGTATAACAAAGTTCTTTATTAGTGAACAGGACATCAGTGCATCCTCTCATAGTACTCCCATGTACCTCTACACACTTTAAAGTCTTGTTTATCCAAGGTGTGAAATTCCATTATGCATTCACTGATGCTCATACATTGGAAAATTACACTTTTAACTGCATGGTGGTTTTCAAATCGTCTGCCACTCAGCCAAAATTTACTTGGAGCTAAAACAGGGCTGTATGAAGGATGTTGCAAAGTTTGGATGCTGTGTTCCACCAGCAATTAATTACTACGGCAGGCATGCGCCAGTGCGTAGTCATGTAGGATATGATATATAATTACATCCGTAAACTTTCTTCCAAGCCGGCGTTAATAGCAGTTTTAGAGTTCTCCGTTTTGGACAGAAGCAAATTTTCTCCTTTTCCGACATTTTTCAGGTCAGTGTCTTTTACCGCTTTCACGTCACAAGCATATATCTACAGGTGTCCGGAGTGCTGCTCTTTCAGTTGCAGATCGCCGTATAGGACTAGCAATTTTGTCTATCGACTGGCTCTAAATTTATTGACAGGTTCAAAGAACCCCAAAATTTTGTAATAAAATATTCAGAACTTTTCAAATATCCCTCGTATTATTCGATTAAAGTACGACAGTAATCAAAAGTTCCTACTTGAGTGAACACAAAACATTTTAGTGTGTAAAATCTTCCTCAAAACAAGGAGTACGTTTATCATGTAAATGCACATTTTAGGAATGAATATTGAATAAATGTATGATAATTATTCAGCAGCAAACATTTTAAAATGCCGTGAATTTTCATTTATAAAGCAAGGCTTCCTTTCAACAACGTTTTACGTAACATTGTATTACATTAATAGTGACTCCGTTTATTGGCCTTTACTCTCCTCTGAAACCGATATTTCATCGAAACAACTAGAGGTAGTTATCTCCCTTAATTGTCATTTAGCTGGTACAGCAGCAACATAAATATTAAACAACATGACAAACAGTCAAAATAAATTTCGATTCACAATACTACCTTTTCGATCTTGATGTATCATGACACCCATTCGGACCGCTCCGCTGGCCTAGTGGTTAGAGCCTCCGCCCCCGATGCGGGAGGTCGCGGGTTCGAACCCCGGCCGAGTCATACCAAAGACTTGTATAAATAGTCCTAACAGCTGCCTCGCTTGGCGCTCAGCATTGAGGGGTTAGTGGTAGAACTGGTCAGCCTGGTGTCAGGATAATGTGACTGGGTAGGACATGATGCTACGTGTCTGCGGCATGATGCCCCCAGTGCTAGACATCACCGTAAACTGCCACACTGCAGACATCGCAGCGATATGACTCAAAAATTGTTAAGGCTACGTTAAAAATCCAAGTCACACACACACACACACACACACACACACACACACACACACACACACACACACATAACACCCTTATATAAGACCGTCTATACCCACTTATAGGTCGAGTCAAACTGAAAACAACAAAGATCTTTATCCGCCGTAGGATAATCCGCCTGTATATCAGTGTCTATGGTATTTGTTCTATTGTTTGCTTTTAAAAAACTGCACAGACCCAGATCTGCCGTCATTATGCAGTTGGACTCGTCTTGAAAGCTAGTACAGACGGTAGATACAAAACGGAAGCGCGACAGTGTGTAAATATGTGCATAATAGATGTTTAATATTCAAATAACAGATGTTGTCACCGTAACCATTATGTAATTTAACATCGAGAATATAAGAATATATCAATCTATGGTACTTGTGTTGAAAACTGTTGTGTCTACATTAAAACTACTACGCATCTCAAAAGTTTAACATTAAAATAACGTAAGGTTCATTTAGGCTCAGTTTCTAGTGTCAACAGCATATATCATGACTGTACTATTTATAAAATAATTAGAGGCGATATATTTGTTAAAACATGGGCTAAATGGCTCGTGTTAAACTTAAATTGGCTACTGTCTGCAAGGAACAGCTAAAGATTACAAAATGATTTTACGATACGTCCATTGATGATAGTTATTGCGATCAAGTGAATTGGAGTCGAAGTGGAAAATGGTCGCATAAACAGCCTATTGCTAGTGTGAAGCCTCCCCTATGCTAAAAAGATCTTAATGTAACGGTATTATTAACAAGGAATGTCGATTTTTGTTTTACCTGGCGCTGATCTTTCCTCATACATCAATTACGATGAGCGAACTTCACCTAATATGTGCAGAGTAAACATCATATGAAAATATGTCAACGCGGTTTTTTTTTTGTACTTATTGACATCAGGAACTGTCAGTAAAAGAATAAGTTGAATGCTTTTATCTTGTAATTTACGTATAAGTCCCCAAAAGACTTGATAGCCCCAAAGGAAATTATGCAATATAAATAAAATTCATTTCTATTCAGTTTCACTTTACTAATGGCACCCATTCATCAGAAAGAGATCATTTTAACCACACAGTGGCATAAATGAAGCGGGGACTAACGAAGAATTTGAGACGTGCAGCAGAATGTGAAAATAATAAAAAGTCCTTCAAGATATCCGCAACGCATAATGGTCGGAACACCCATCGACTGTCCTATAAAGTGCAGGTTTGTACGATTTACTACAGCACGTTTCGACCTTAGGAAGAAACAAAATGTGTGTGTGTTGGGGGGTGTGTCTTTTTTTTTCTCCTAAAGATTAAATGTTTATATTTCGTGAGTAATATGCAATATTATGTGTGCAAATATGCAAGCAGGAACAAACAAGCTGAGAAATATATGCAGTCAAGATTATATTTTAAACTAGTTGACCCGCACAGGTATCGGTAGAATTTGAATGTATGTTTCGGGACTTGGGCACCTTATACAATTAGGAAAATATTTATTGTTGTAAAGCATTTTAGTTATAATTTTTGGAATCTACAGTAAACATTGAAGTGGTGCTTCTGCGGAATAATAAATAAATACAAGTGCTTTCAGAGTGGCAACAAGAATATGTACAGACTAGATGTGTCTGCAACTACCTGAGACAAAATCGGGTTCCTTAAATTTAGGAAATCAAGCAAATCATATTTATAAAGAATATTTCGTGACAATGACAACAATAAAAAAAATGTATGTAGCAAATAACAAGTCACAGTTCAACGGTAAAGTCCAGTAAACTGAGTTAAAGAAACTAATGAAAGAAAAATCAAAACTGAGACAAGAACTAAAACTAACTTTAGAAATATGGAAGGAAGTGAACATAATGTACATGTTTTACATTTGATACATGACAATTTGTGATAATATGCATATTTAATTTGTATTACGTTTTGGCTTTTCTTAATAATTATGTTACATACATTTGTAATATGTAATTGACCTTTGTCCAAAATCAAGTTCACTGTGTACCTTTCTAGGGACATTGATTTAGTAAACAACATAATACATTGATTTAGTAAACAACATAATACATATCTTATATTGCTCTGTGAGTATAGATTAAATATTAGTATCATTATCAATTGCGGTAAACCTGTTTACCTTAATCTGAGTCTGGAATATTGGAATTGCCCCATGGAAAAACCTGGCGTACCTGACGTTTGCCATGTTCTTTATTATGATTTTAGTAATGGACCTTATCTTGTTGCCAACTTAGGGTGTTCTAGAAATGAACTTTGACCCTCATCATGGTTCTATTTTTATATCTGAGTTTTTTATATACTGTTGTTTACTTGAGAATTACTCATTACTGCCATAACATCTTGAAGCAGAATCAGTCTTATTGTTGTATTAAGTTTTTCGTTTGGGTGGAATTATTTATTCATAAAATTCGTTGGAAATAAAATTGATCATCAATAATATTCTTGGACAGAAACGTTAATTTTGGAATTATAGTGAATTCAGACAAGAATATTTTTGGATTCTACTATTTTGATACATCAAAAGACTTTCAGCACATCATCACACTTCAGGCCATTGGTACATTACCACATTTGAGACTACAGACACCTCAACACATTCGATATTGGAATTTATTTGGAATACCACCGGAATTCAGTTGGAAATTTATACATTTGGACTTGTGACAAAACTTTTAGGGCTATTTGGGATTTAATTCACAATAATGTAAGTTCTTTTTACATTTTCACTTAGTGGTCTTAGGAAATAAACTATATGCTGAATTTTTACAAACTTTGCTGCTTTTTGCTCATTAATCTTACTTTGTTTAATATCTCAGACTCGTAACAATGATGATAACAAATTTTTTCAATGCCTTTAATTAATGCAAATTGTATATTTTCCTTTCACATCAATACTAAAGTTGTTTTTTGTGCTTCGTAGTTTCTTTGAGAAAAAAAAAAAAAAATGTATGCAAAAGATAGCAACATGTACCGCTACTACGTATAGTTCTTGGGTCTGAGGGTTATAAGCCATCTATTTCAGGTAAAGAAAATGTCGTTTCCAGGTGATATATGTATTTAACAATCTCGTTGCATATGCAAACTATTGGTGTGATGGTTGAGTACTGAGAGCATGAGGAGTGAATGCTTTGAGCAATTTACATCTGTTCTGACAGCAGCTGAACTGGAACGTATTAAGTAGTGTCTTTGATAACTTGAATTTTACAGTATCAAATCGTTTTATTTCGCAAATAGATACATACCAAATTAGTACGGATATCAAATTTTCTAAACACTAATACAACAGTTTACGGTAGTATTTGGTAGGTTCTAGAATTCTTAAAGGGATTTTGTGTAAGAAATAATGTAAACACGACACATTAAGGTTCAAATGGGGCGTCCAGCGGACAAATTACTTGGCATTGACGCATTTAAGGGTTCAAATAGCACCTCAAGCGTACACATTACTTAGTATTGACGCATTTAAGAGTTAAAATAAGACGCCAAGCGGACACGTTGCTTGGCATTGACGCAGTTAAGAGTTCAAATAAGGCGTCAAGCGGACACGTTGCTTGGTATTGACGCAGTTATGGGTTAAAATAAGGCTTCAAGCGGACACATTAATTGGCATTGACGCAATTAAGGGTTCAAATAGGGCGTCAATCAGACAGGTTATTTGGTATTGACGCAGTTAAGAGTTCAAATAAGGCGTCAAGCGGACACGTTGCTTGGCATTGACGCAGTTAAGGGTTCAAATAAGGCGTCAAGCGGACAAATTACTTAGCATTGATGCAGGTAACTAACTTTTTTTTAATCAGTCATGTCAATATTATCGAGATGAACTGAATTAGAAAAATTGTTCCTTCCGTCATTTTTTATTCGTTGTGTACCAAACTGCTCTCTTTAGTGAGCGAGAAAGAAAACGATTGGCAAGTGCAAATAAATAATTCCCCATCTGCATGTTTCGAGAAGTACGTTTCCATTAAAGGATATTTTATACGTTTTATCTTAGTTGAGTGGCTGGTGAGAGTGCCATGTGTTTGAACTCATATTGAGGTGTAGCAACCTAAGAGCTCTGATTCAATTGTTGTGGGGGTGGGGTCCGGAAAATGTATGATTTTCATTCAAAACCACTTACTGATTTATCGGTCCTCTGATTTTTGAATAAATAAATGACGAATAGTAAGCACCGATGAAACAGCGATGACGCTTATGTACTATCTGAACTGCGGTTTCCAGGCGCGTCCCTAGGATGTGCGGGGCCCAAGGCAGCAAGCGATGAGCGCGGGGCACCAAGCCAAAAAACTGCATTGCCGAAAAGCGCGGGGCCCAAGGCGGTTGCTTCGTTCTCCTTGCCCTAGGGCCGGGCCTGGCGGTTTCTTTGCTAACCTCCCGTCATATTTGGGTTGACATGAACTCCTAGGCTGGTTAGTTAGAGACTCCGACTATTGATATGTTCCGTTCCTTTTTCAGTCTTAAAAAATTACGTAAGATATGGACCGATTGCAAAAAGTCATCGTTTTCCAAAATGTTAAATACCTACAATTAATCAGCTTCTGGGCCATTGTAAAGCCCAAACCGTAAACTCGGAAGAGAAATATCACATTTTTTAACCTCTAGAAATGTTTTTCTGAGTCACAAGATACATCATCAAAACGATGCACATTTTCTTCCACGAGCCGGGCAAAACTTTGGCCTTGAATACATGCAAGTTTTAACGGGTTTTTGAACTTTAAAAAACGATCATTTTTTTAGCGATCAGACCACATCTTACGTATTACCAACAAAGATAGCAAATACATTAATCATTACCAATGCTATAAGATATAATTTTGGTGAAATAAATATTTGATATTGAATATATCATCTTGGGGTGAAAATGCAAAACCGACAATGTTATCTCTTGCAACTGGAGCTTTCACATTTAATATACTATTATGTTAATTTGTTAATACTTTTGATATTAGTGAATGGTTACAAATTTTGCCCTTTCCTACGCTGAATTTGTTAGAAGCGTTGTGTGTACAGAAGTTCACGTTGCAGTTTTAAATCCAACATTACTTTATATAAATTACACCTCTATTTTTGTCTACTCATTGTATCAAGATTTTGAATAACTACTAAATTCTTCAAGTCTTCAAGGTTCCAGGATTGTATTTATCTCCAATAAAAGATGTATAAGTGGTTGGTACTATACAGTATTTTTGGTTATTGTAATACATTCACTTTCAAGAAATAATTCATTGTTTGTTGGGGGGGGGGGCGGTTTCAGTATCGTGGCTAACAAAAGTCATGTATAAATCTGGGGATTTTAATTCATGGAAGAATATATTTTGATTTCAGAAATAGGCAGGAAGATATTTCTATATTGTCTTCCACGTTATTCTTATGATGACTGTATTAGACCATACCTTTACACCATCAAAATTAGAATGCAAACAAGATATTACCTTGAGATAACGACAATGTTGCATTATTATTAAAAGCAGACAATAATTATATTACTTCTGAAATGACTTCATAATTCAACACAGCAACATCAATTTAAACACAACAAAAATTAAAATAAATATCCTAGGAATCTGTACTATAAAGCGAAAAGTCTAGTTGATTGCACAAATGTCAATCAATTATAGGAACAAGTCAGATAAGAAGAATATTAAATATAACGAATTAAACGAATGGTTAAGCGAGCAGTCGGTTGTTAATTTTTTAAACTGTTGATAATATGGCCACTGTCCAACATTCATTCCTTCATTTAATTTTTCACACATTCGGAAAGCATTCGCATGTGTTTATGACAGTATCTTTACAGCGTTCGAATTACAAGGGTTCTTTCTAGTCTTCGTTACATACAAAATATCTGTAATTCTTCTGCATGATTTACTGTTATACTTCACTCTTGTTATCTTGTTATTTACTTTCCTTCTTCGAGGCGAAGGCATTTACATAAGAAATTGAAATAACCTTTTTCTTGATTTTATCTGAGTCATATGCCTTCATTACTTATTTTAGCTGATTCACAGTACAATCACAGCCAACGACCCCTGTAAATCCTTCACACAAAATGAATTGTAAATGAAATAAAAAATACTCTTCGAAAAAGAGCTTTATGAGAGTTTCAAAATCAGGTAACTTTGATCTTTAAGCAGTGAACGTGTTCTCTTTCCGCTATATAGGTAATAGTTTACAATTAGCAACAATAATGAGAGATCATGGTGAGATATAAGTATATATTTTTATTAGCCCAGACACATTTACGGTACCAAGGTTGGGGGCCTTGTGCTCACTGTTAACAATTTATGAGTCAGTATATGCATAGATATTGATACGAAGTGGATCAATGTTACCAGTCTAACGCATACCTAATACAAATGTGAGCAAATGTGAGCAAAGATTTGAGAGAGAAGGGGGAGGGAGAGTGAAACAGATAGAGAGGGGCACATACAGACAAGAGAGAGAGAGAGAGAGAGAGAGAGAGAGAGAGAGAGAGAGATCATTCCACCCATGTATGCATAGGTACATGTATGCATACATCTATTCAGAACTATAGGACATTTGCATATGTACAGTATAAACATACGTACACATGCACAATTACATACATACGAATACCTATACATTCATACCTACAAACCCACATGCGTACGAGCATACACACTCCTAAACACACACACGTATGCACCTATACACACGTGTATTTATAGATATATAAAAATATCATACAGTACTATGAAACCTCCCTGGGTCAGGCATTGCCCAGACAATATGACTGGCTAGGATCTGGGCTTTGTATCCAGGTACAAAATGTCTAACAGGTAGGTCGACCAAGGGAAGCAATACTTTATATTAACATGCATACTTAACTTATTACGTCCGAGACTAAAATGGTTCAAAATAAGATTTTTTCATAGAATTTTGGCAACAAATTAATTTTCTAACAAAAATGGGAAAAAATTTTAAGTTATTAGTGCTTTTATTAAGCAAGGAATGAAGCTCATTGCACTCAATCGAATTTAAATTATCAAAAAAGCAGATTCTGTACTCCATTTTGCAACTGAAGCTAGATCCTGATTATTTCAAAATAGAATTGTATTCATTTACAGCCTGTTTTAGCCATTGTTACAAGTAAATTAGAAGGGTGCATACAATCCTATTGTACATTAGAATCGATACTGACATCAGAATTTTCTTTTGTAGTTTTTATGGCAACTAAAAGCCATTGGAATTCTAGGAAATTTACATGGAATCCAAATATATTACTAAACTTACCAAGCTTACTCCTTGAACCTTTTTCATTTACAAAGTCAATAGTATAGAAGACTCCTTTGCATTACACTAAAATTTCCAATAATGGTATTATTCAAATTCATCCATATTTGTGTTTCCTTGTTTTTAAATTTAACCTTATTATACAATTTTATATATGCTGAAAATATATCTATCCAAAACATATTAAGGCATGTGTTATGTTTTTGAAGGAAATCTATTCCATGTATGAAAAAAGTTGGACTGTGTTTAGGAGATGAGCTAGAAATATGTTTCTTCCAGTTGCGTTCAAGACTAATCACTCTTCTCATCCAGGTTATATTAATGGAATCCGCAAGTATAATGATGTCAACCATTTTCAGTCCAGCCTTTTGTCACCTGCCACACTACAAATAAACTTATTATAAAGAGATCTAGTTCTTATGGTACACAATCAGAATGATTTTGTAAACACATCAGGAGCAGGGCCGGATTAATGCCTTCCATGGTCCTAAACACTGAAAATATTATGGTGTCCCCACCCCACCTTCCTACAAAATCTGAAAGTAAAAAACCCCTAAAAGGTTGGAAAATGCCAGTGTTGCCATCATTCCAAATCAAAATACTCGTACATGCAGATCGAAATGGTCATATATAATTCATTCAATTTTATCATCAACAATTAATTTGAATTTTTTTTCTGGTGCCACTGTTGGGTTGGTGTCCTAATCGCGTGCTTTGTGTGCTTACTGGGTAATCCGGCCATGATTTAGGAGATTAGTTTTTATAGTGTTACACTTTTGATTAAAGCATTGTTACCAAAAAAAGGTTAGGGATCTATTCGATCAATGCAGAAGTAAATTTTTATTTCCCTAATTTTGTTATTACAGTTTAATTTAACTTCTTTTATTTATTTGAATGCCTAGTAAATGAATTCAGATTAATATTAATTGCATTCTAAGCAGTACCTACTCTACATCCAATCCAGAGTACTTTTGTTTGTTGGGGGTTGGAGGGGTTGGGGGGGGCAATATTTATACTAAGGTCTGAAACTTTTGAGTAGTAATAAATGAGGTCCGATGCTGAATTCAGGGACGTTTCAGTAATAAATGACGTCCGATGCTTATTTCAGGGAGTTTTCAGTAATAAAAGAGGTCCGATGCTGATTTCAGGGAGTTTTCAGTAATAAAGGAGGTCCGATGCTGATTTCGGGGATTTTTCAGTAATAAAGGAGGTCCAATGCTGATTTCAGGGACGTTTCAGTAATAAAGGAGGTCCGATGCTGATTTCAGGGACTTTTCGGATACTGCATTTTCTGATCATGTGGGATAATATCTCTGCACACAGAAGGAAAAAATATATGGGGAGAGAGGGTCACATTGTCTGCATCCCCCATAATATGAAACCACAATGAACATTGTCCATTGACAATAATGTAATTTTATCCGATTTATGGATCCCCCTTCCCCAATTTAAAAAAAAATCGAATACTTTAACGATGAAAGGCCATGCAACAGTGTCAATTGCTTTTTCAAAGTCAATTAAGAGAAGTCCACGTATGTTAAATTTGGTTTTAGAAAACATAAGATCATAAAGTGTACGGATATTTTCCCCTATATATCTTACCTTAATTAAGCCAATTTGATCATTATTAATAATTCCTAGAAGAGCATGTTTTAGTCTATTTGCAATAGATGTTGACGCACTTTTATATATTTAGTAAAATGATGGGGCTTCAGTGTTTCAAATATTGTTTTGGTTTACCCCATTTTGGAAGACAAATTACACCTTCCTTTTTGAGTCGAAGATAGTTCCACTGAATTATATCAAATTGTAATTGCCCTTACATAATATGGACCAATCTCCTTCCAACAGAATTTTGAAAAACTCAACTGTAAACCCATCTAATCCTGGGCTTTTGTATGTGGCATGGATTTTACGCTCGCAGTTGCGTAAGTTACAGTTACATGGTCATTCCGAGATTGTTTTTGCGCTCTTGTCTATTAAGAATATCCAATAATTAAAGAGAGATTCAAGATCATCTGGATGCAGCTGATGATACGTATCTAGCTCCTGATAATATAATGTTGATTATGTCAAAATTTCTTACTGATTATCAATATGTTTAATCCAGTTTTAATAAGTTAGGAATCATTTTACTGATATAGTTTCAAAATTACAGAAATATGTTGATATTAGTTCTCTTTCAATATATTTGCTCTGTAAGTTATTCATACACCTTCCGTTTTGTTTCCTACGAATTTCCATCAAATGATTCTTTCTAATGTCAAAAATTTTAAATTTAATAATTTCATCTAATTGTTCTAAATAATTAATTTAATTAATAACTTGCTTCTCCAGCTGATTCTGTTTTCATGTTTTAAAGGAAGAGCAGGAGATGGTATTCCCCATAACTTCTAACAAATATCATTTCAAACAAGAGTGATCATTTATATTATATGCTATCTCAGAAGCTGTAATTTGCTCAAAATTAGATCTTTGATTAGAGCAAGTATATTTACATGTACAATTACGAATTTTAGTTTTTAAAAAGAGAAATTTAATCTGAATCTCTTTATATAGAGCTATCGAATTTCCAAACAGATTTGCATTTTTCAGTTTTTTGAAAAGCCCAAATCAATTTTATTAGGGAATGGTCCATCCTTTAGGACACACGGTACTAATGGTATGGAAAAATGGGAACCAGCCTGGAAATGGGTAAAAATAAAATAGAGTATATATGGGTTTGGCTGGCCAGGATTGGTCAATAATGTCAGTTATGTTTTAGGAAAAAGAACCTTTTGAGGGCTTATCCTAGTTGCAAGTGACAAAATATAGAGACATTGTTTTATTGATGGAATTTCAGTCCTTTAACAGTCTTGACTTTGGAACACACATTACTAAAATTAGCACCTGACTCTTTGCGCGGAATTGAAAGCACATGTTTCAAACACATGCAGGTCCAGAAAATGCCGCGGTTCATATCCTTTCCTCTACACAGAAGCTGACATCCAGACTTCATCTATACTGATAAATATAGGTTTGATCATGAGCACTCAGAAATTTTAAGTTACTGAAGTTTTAATATCATTATGTTTGCATAGGTTTACTATGGGAACTGAATTAGTACCGTGATTCCTATAGACAGCTACAGCAATACAGTGACTCCACACATGCAAGTGCAATTAACTTTACTGTAAAAGCAATCATATGGTTCTATTTGTGGATATCAAGCAAAATTAATACCTTTTGTAAACCACAGAGTGACTTTCACTGGGATATTAAACACATATTCAGATATATCAACTGTTGCCAAGAACGGTGGAGGGGGAACACGGTGTAGATTTGACTATGTTAGGTGGAGTGTTTTGCACTTTGGTTCATATCTAAGCAATACATAAATAAAATTTATACAATGTACCATTTATAGAGTAATTATAGTAAGCAATATGATATTTCCTAGTTGTGTTTTGAAACATAATGCTTCAGATATCATCACTTAGATCTCTTCTACCATGCTTAATGGGGATGACCTCTCATGACTTTGCATCCCACTAATTTCTTTTTGTGAATGTTTTGAAATTTCATATTTTGCAATTTAATGGACTTATGTCTACGTTACTTTAGTTTTAAATTATATGTCTTCTGGGAGGAATTTTAGGCAATTTTTGTCATTTAAATCTCTTTTTCTGTAATAATACATGTACATATAGATGGTCACCTTGACCTTTTACTCATTAATTACATAATATGACAAGGCTGGTAATATAGTTCAGTATTAAATTGAAGAGAGGTAAATGGTGATATTATAAATGATGACTCTTATTAGACAGATTTATTTTAATATTTTTTTTTCTGATTTTCTTAAATAAAGCTCAAATATTTAAATGTTGCCTGCAATGCTCCATTGCTCTTTATGTGAACATGAACTTGCAATATAATTTAATATTCACTAATATAATCTTTGACAAGCAGAACTATGCACATTGCTTACTTATGTATTGAACTACTATTCCTAGGGCTGTCAAGAAAATCAAGGGTGGATATATATATATATATATATATATATATATATATATATATATATATATATATATATATATATATAGGACACACGGTAATAATGGTATGGAAAAATGGGAACAAGCCTGGAAATGGGTGAACATAAAATAGAGTATATATGGGTTTCGCTGGGCAGGATTGGTTAATAATGTCAGTTATGTTTTAGGAAAAAGGATCTTTTGAGAGCTTATCCTAGTTGCAAGTGGCAAAAAAAAGAGACATTGTTTTATTGATAGAATTTCAGTCCTTTAACAGTCTTGAGTTTGGAACACACATTACTAAAATTAGCACCTGACTCTTTGGTGCGGAATTGAAAACACATGTTTCAAACATCTGCAGGTCCAGAAAATGCCGCGGCTCATATCCTTTCCTCTACACAGAAGCTGATATCCAGGCTTCATCTATACTGATAAATATAGGTTTGATCATGAGCACTCAGAAATTTTAAGTTATTGAATTTTTAATATCATGATGTTTGCATAGGTTTACTATGGGAACTGAATTAGTACCGTGATTCCTTTGGCCAGGTTCTGTCACAGTTTCTTACACCATTGTAAAACTGATTTTCTGATAGTCTGGTTCCCTGCTTCGTAGGCTCCTGCGTTGCACTCCGCTATATGTATAGCGGAGTGCAACGCAGGGATCATACAAAGCAGAGAACCAGACTAATTTTCCGAAACAAGAAAAAATGTCTCGCTTGGCTTGCTTAATTCGGTTGCCTTATCTCTAAGTTTATCTCTTTCGTTCCAATATTTCTCGCTCGCCGAATGTCAACCGAATTATGTTCTGTGCATATATTAAGAATCACCTCTTTTGCCTGGGATTGACTAGCATATTATAATTATACGTATCACATTCTACATGACTAAGTTAAAATGTCCTCCAATAATCACATAATCACTGCCGTTCTTCATTTCTGAGTAATCAGAGTAAATCTTTACCCTATAAATTTATTTCCAGTATTATCTTTTTTGGTTCTATTTATGGTGAACTGATAATTATTATTCAGTAGAATAATCATCTCTCTAGAGTTGGATGAAAGGGAATTAAAAAAAAAAAAATCATAGCCCCAAGATGATCGGAAGTAATTCTTGCATTTGAATAAAATGGATATATTGAAGTAGATAAACTGAATATTTCTTCTGTTTAAATAGTTCAAAACATCCCTTTTTATAACTGGATCGCCTAATTCCTAAATATTTAGCATTTCAGCGTATTGCCTATCCCAAACGAAAGCTGAATTCCAAGACCGGATTTGTTGCTCGAGGTAAATAAGGCAAACAAGCACTTAAATTGGTAACTCGATATTGTCGACACTAGTTTTTGCCATCGACGTGACTGGTGGTATAAAGTAAAGTAGCTAAAACGAAATGGGAGATTAAAATCCCTTTTTGTAGACTCAGACACTTGAAAATATCCCATTGCCTTTCGTTTAAGGTTTTATACCACTTAAGCGTGACCGAATTTTTTGGATATATTTCGATATAGATAGCAAAAATCTAGGACATGAAATCTAAGATCGGTATTGCTTTACATCATTACGTATGAACAGGGCCGACAAGGGGGGTGGAGGGGCAACCGGGGATATATCCCCCGGGCCCGGGCCCTTAAGGGGGCCCGGGCCCAACAACACTTTAATTTAATAAAGGAACAATTTGGTTTTGAACAAGAACTAGGAGAGGCCCGGATGTTTCTTACCCCGGGGCCTGTGATCGCTCTCTACGGCCCTGCGTATGATGGCAATTGGCACTTAGTGACTGGCAATACTAAGAAACAGAGACTCTGGAAGGAATTTACTAATACGTTGAGAGCATAGCAGCGTTATAAAGAGGAAGGTGTCTCCAATAAGGTGATTTGCTTTACCTTTGAAATTAGTCGCTTGGAAAAGAAGAGATATGCGAGTAAGAAGCTCAAAGTCAAAGGTCAATTTTACACTATGTGCATTATGGGAATTATGTGCATTATGGGAAGCCTTACAAATTAGAGAAACCGGTTTATCAACGACTCCTGCTACATAAGACTTTAGATCAATATTACAGATCTTGCTCCACACAAGTTTTAGGGTTACCCTTAAATCCGTTTGTTTGATTACTGTGCAGTATATACTTGTATCTCACCTATATCTGAAAAAACAATAATTATTACTTTCATGTATATTACGTCTGATAAATACGATGTTCTTTTGTTACACACTATAACATCTTTTTGTACCGCATGATATATGGATATGTATCATGGACCAGTGGCCTATATTACAAATAAACACTATTATTATTATGGGAATTGTGGCGAAAAAAATGTAAATTAAGGGGAAAGTTTGCACAAAAATAACATTGCTTACATTTAAAGGTTTAATGCTGTTTATTTTGCGTACAAAATGGTATCATCTGTCAGTTGATGAATCACGTCACAAATAACACGGTCTACTTAATTTTGAGGTCTCATTAAAAGCGACAAATCTATTTGCCCCCTACTTCCATCAGAATAAACTTAAATTTTAATTTCTTAAAATATTGGTAAGATATTTGCATGCAATATGTGTCAACACCATGTCTCAGATGCAGTGGAAATACAGGGATAAAACACATTATTTACCAAACACACGAAGTGTATATTTCTTTCAATCTTAAAGAAACAAACTATTAAATTTTGCTTAGTGCTTTCTTATTTTTTACACGAAAAGAGAGGAAGTCTTTCAATTCACTTTTAATCTACTTGGAAATAATCCAGCCATAAGGTATACTCCACTCGCGTGCTACTCGGTAGTTACCGATGCAGCAGCTAGGTCATTGAAAAGTCCGAGGAAATGAAGAAACAGAGGAAGTTACGATATTTGGAATAAAATCATCTTACAAAATAGTGAAACCAAGTTATCTTGTTCAATTTTTGTGTGTAGCAAAAGTTACATCATATTGTGATATAGACTATTTTATTTACATTCATATATTTACTCAAATTAACAATTTCATTTCCATATATATGTGTGTGTGTGTGTGTGTGTGTGTGTGTGTGTGTGTGTGTGTGTTCTCTCTCTCTCAATTCACTCTTAACATGCGAAAGATACAAGAGTTGATTCAGTTCAACCGTATTACTACATCCAGAGTAGGCGACTGATGCAAGCTGTGGACTGCTAGTGAAATTAAACATTGGACTGCTAGTGAAATTAAACATAGTGACTAATATTGGCACCTAAAAAAAAATAGTAACTGATTAACGCTAACTCCAGCTCTCTAATTAGCTGTCACCTCTTTGCTGGACCATTTTAGATTACCGCAGCATGAAAATAAAACTTCGGCCCTATCCTAGACTTTACATCAAGACCACTTTTGTTACTACTATAACTTCAGAGATATGTGCAAGCACTCTCCGGTACATTGCTATATTAAGCACCATCATACTATCATGATGTTTGAAACATGAGTACTGAATTAAACAGAGAAAATAAAACGGCCCAGTTGTAGTACCAAAACAATCGCCAAGTGACATGAAACGTAGAGGTACTTGATACCAATATTGTCTAGACTGTTCAATTAAAACTGCAACTTGACTGGGAGTGATCAAAGACGTATTTGTCTACGTTCTAGCAGCGTATGATGATTCTACGTTTCTGGGTATATGTGTTAAGATTTTTCCACCAGCATGTGTGAAGAAAAATATACACAAAATATGAACAGGCAAATGGATACTAAGTTCAAAACTGGAGATGAAAATGAAATCTAAAATTGCAGTACCTATATAAAGCAACCAGAGCAAAGGCGTAACATATGTATGGATGGTAAATGTGACAATGCGCCTCCGATGCAAGTGCGAGCCTTGCCGAAGAGCGGCAGTGTTATTGCATACGATCTGACTGATTTAAGCGAATGATCCACCGATTAATTCAGATTCCAGCTATCCCAATTTGCTCACATACTATGTACACCCATTTTTGTCTGTCTCTCTCCCTCTCTGTGTATGAGAACACTGAACCACTCAGCGACATAGGTCCGGAACGTAAGGAAACTCAACAAGATTCTGACTGTATACATGACAGTGTCATTCGTATTAATATTTAACAGGCAATGTCGGTATTCTATCACAAACATTGTTAGCCGATAACATAAATTCAGAAACAGAAATATACTGAACCACAAACAGACAAATTGACACTCAATGCAGTGGTAACTGGTACCATTAATTTAACAGACTGCGCAAAGTAGTCAATTAGACTAAAAATTCTAGTAAGAGCAACTGAGTGAATTAGCTCAGTAGTATAATGGTTGCATTCAAAAACCAAACGTAGATGTCTCGAGTCTTGCTTCCGACAAATTAATTTGCATGCTAAATTGAGCACCATCTTTTTTTACCTAAGCCGGTCGCATAAAAAGCAGATAGAAAAGCCACGCGTTAGGTAAAACAGTTCCTACGTAAGCGCTTTCAGGCAACCTAGAAACTCAGAATGAATCTGGAGAGCAGCTGGTTTTGTAAGCCTTGTGGCACAATGGTAAAGCAACAAACGGCTCAACAGATGGTATACCCACATCAGTCAGGAAGGTGCTAGAAAGGAGTTTGTCCCGTGTACCACATGCATGAGGAACCGCTTGAACCTGGCAACATAAACTGACCTAAATGAGAATACGAAGTACTGTTTATTTGGAACAAAAATATCTTGACAAAGGAAAGGTTACCTTCTCCTAATTTTCTTTGTAATTCCACAGGGGCTGATGCTTTATGCAGAGTGAGTTGGGCATTTGGCTAATGTTTGTGACAAAGTTCAAATATATATATATATATATATATATATATATATATATATATATATAATATATATATATATATATATATATATATATATATATATATATATATATATATATATATATATATATATATATATATATTTCTTTTACAAACGATTAGTATTATTACAATAGATTAAAAATATTGCTTGATATATAATCAGAGATAAAGTCTTTGACACTTGATTTACTGCTTCGTAAGCAAGTGAGTTATTACCAATACAAACATTGCATTCAAGTCTATATTCGAGTATATCATATAAAGATTACCAGTATATACCTGATATAAAGCTACACTTCAGGTTAAGTAGAATAGTTGACTTTCGCGGCTACTACGTCATCAAAAACACGTTGATGTTGTGTAACATTTTCAAATGGTTTCATAGTGTGTCTATAGAAAACTACCAACTCATGAAGCCAGTTTCAGAATATCAGGTATAGAAACAAAGGTTTTCACAAATTATGTTTTGAATTACTCAGGGTGGAATTAGAGATGACTTCGACAAGGAAAAGGTCATATATCTCGAAGCAACAGATTATGTATTAATCATTGAGAGTGGAATTAGAGGTACCATTAGCATCATCCAACATGTATACGCCCAGCAAGTAAAAATACTAAGTTCACGAAAATCTAATAATGAAATGTCATGGTGGCTTCGAAAGGTCAAGGACAAGGTCATATATAATGCTTCAAGTGCAAACAATTTATAAAGACTGGAAATGGGACAGCACATGCCGGTTAATCACTTCAGATAGAAGAGAGAGAAGAGAGAAGACCAAATTAGATGGTTTTGGGGAAGAAAACGTTGTTAGGGACAAACTGAGGCTCTTAGTGTTGGGCTGGAAAATACCAAACACTATTTCAAGTACTACCAACTGGTTCCAGGGAAGTTTGTATCAAACAATATATATATATATATATATATATATATATATATATATATATATATATATATATATATATATAGACAGAGACAGAGACAGAGATACATTTATATTCAGACTTTAACAGAATGACTGTAAACAGCTATTCATTCTACATATGTTCATGTTATGGTATTTATTCAACTTATTTCTTGAAACCCAAATGGAATTAATTTGCGCTGATTGTTTTGAATGTTTAATTTCCATCAACAAATACAATTATCGTACATTTTGTTGGCCTCTTTACCAGACTGTCTGTTCATTTGAATGATGAATACCCTGCTGTACGTTGGTTATCCTATACTTTGTTTTCGTGAGTACTTCTGAGATCAATATTTCAGATGCAATGAATGTTAGTTTAATAATCGACGAGACTTGCGTTGTTCAGTTAGGTGTGCCTTTGTAGGTTGATTAAGCAAATACTAAATGATTCCTGTCAACTGCTACCTACATTTGAAACGAATCTGTTTGACCGACCGTGTATAGTCTCAGAGAGCTTTAATTCTTTCACCATCTTTTCTCGTATAGTATCAAAACAGTCATCAAACTTATCCTGGACAGCCATCTTTTGGCATCGGAAAGTCAGTTGCCAGCATCTTCGGTACCTATGTTTCTGGGTGATACAGATATAGATCTAGACTTTCTCAATTTATTATTCATGAGACATTGGTAAATTCTTTTCGTTCTAATACATACATGTAACCACAAATCTCTTTATGTAACGACAACGTTCTATTCATTTATACTCAAGCAAACAATTCCGTATGATATGGTTATGTCGCTCAAGAGCATTCTTCCCGAACTGTTTACCACATCATTGTCTGTATCCAATTTAAATCTCATGTTCGACGTCCAGAAACATCAACTAATTAACATCATGATATTTGGGATTTACTTTGTCATACGAACTTGCAATTTTTTTTTTTTTTTTTTTTTTTTTTTTTTCGTCTTTAATGCTATTGATAGACTGGTGTGTTGAATTAAGGTATATGATGTGTTGAATTAAGGTATGGTATATGATGTGTTGAATTAAGGTATATGATATCCTGGGATGTCTTCTACTGCTTGTTGGGAGTTTTGTATTTACAGTACCTGAATCTTGCCGATTTTAATGTGCTGAAAAAAATTGAACACAAAACCGTAAGCAACATGCACACTAACACCTATTACAACTGTACTTATTATTTAGCTTAATTTATTCATTTTAGGTTGGATTTATTTTATTTAACTTTGGCTTATCACTTGTAGCACATTAACCATCATCACGGACTGAAAGCATCATCATGGTTTTAGTGATCAAACCTTGTTTTCTCATCATTTCCTTCAAGTAGTCAAGCGTCTTGGCCCCGCTTTCATTAAACTATTTAGTTTTGTTGTTGTTTTATTTTATTTTCATTACTTCGTCCGGCGCGATATTTCATGTCTAGTTTTTTTTTTTTTGTTTTGTTTTTTGTTGTTTTTTTTTTTTAATCCCAGATCAGCTCCACTAGGATCAAATAGCTTGATTAAGTAGTTCATCCATGTAAATGTTAAAGTTTTTGCTCCACCCAATCATAAATGCTATAATGGTCATTTAATGTTAGTTGTTTATGAGTGTCAAGTTTTAAAACTACTAAAGGGCTTGATTATATTTTCTGACAGAAAAGTATGATGACATTAAATATTTTGGACTCCAATGATTATAACATTTGGCTTTTCCTGTTAGTTTATGCGTGTTTCTATTAACCTGTAAAATTTAGGCGTTCTGACACGCATGCTAGTTTACCGTAAGTTATATTACATTATTGTTAGATCCATACTTAGTAAGCAACAACTTGGTTGCTTGTAATCCAGTTAAAAGTAAATACATTTCAAAGAGGGTACATATAAGGCGTAAGAAATAAAAAAACATATTAGTGTACATTCAGTAGAACCTGGGGGGGGGGGGTATCCTGTCGAGCAGTATAGTTTATATCGTGTTTATCTTGACTTCATCAAAAACATTAGGGAACATAATTGAATTCTTGATAATTGAATTCTTGATAATTGAATTCTTGATAATTGAATTCTTGTATTTCGGATAATTGTTGAAGCGAAGTTCCAGCTTTAAAGAATCAGAGAACCCTCCCCTGATACCACTGATATGTGATTGATCAAAAAACGTACATTTGGTGAAACTAGTTCTCACATTTTTATCAAACGCAATAACAATTAAGACTACATCGATTACGTTAACTCTTACGGAGATATCGTCTGAAAACGAATGACTTGGCACGATTCGAAAAATTATACAGCATTATGCATTATTATGTTTATTTCCAAAAGCTCCTTTTTGAATTGTTTTATTTTAGTTTTAAATTCATGCATCCCATATCCTTTTCCGTCCTCAAGTGATGTTAATGGTTATATGTTGTCATTTATGTTAGTTTTAACTCCATCAGTGGCATCATTTAATGCTTTAGTCGTGTTATTTAATTTAGTACACAATTCAGTTTTGATTTCTTCTTTTGCCCTTGCAACTTGTTCTCAACCAACGCATGAGATAGATCCACGTGGCTGTTAATACAAGGTCAGATCGTTAAGACACGTGACATAGAAATTCCTATGCAAGTTATGCAAAAGTTAAAATGACAGATAAATTCCAATATGTTTTGACGAGTTATATTCACTAACTGCAATAGATATAAGAGTATTGGTGCTTTGTTTAAACAAGCAGTTCAATAATGGGTTTTGACACGAACCAGATGAACTGGATTTCAGCTTATATCAAAGATATGTTTGTCGAGAAAATGAGACGTTTTTCATGAAAACATGTATTATGTAACTGTTATTGGAATGTCCACAAAATATCGTTGTAGTATTGCTAACAGAATGATGATGGCGACAAAAAAAATAAATTTAAAAAAATTGGAAAGCACTAAAACGTTGGGGGGGGGTTTGCAGAATAAAGAAATACTACGATTTTTGTATATCCGACGAATCTGAAGATTATCCTCAAATTTGTACATTAATAAAAACAAGATAAATTTGTGCATTAAATTCAAAGTGCAATCGGAAGGCGTCCATGCTCGTAAAACGCACGCAAGATAACATTTTATCTGAAAATATATTTTATCTTAAAACATACTAAACACACCATGGTTATGAAACAACATTTCTGATGACTATTTTATTGGAGAAATCTCCACAGTATAGCTATTATTTGGAATGTTTTTCTATACGTTGATTTCCCATGGCCAAGCCCTTGTGAAGTGAAATTATATCAAAATTATATTTTCAGATGCTGTTTGAGATGAGGTACACAGCACTCACTTGCCCTCTCGAAAAAAATGTGATTTTGCTTCATGTCGTATTTTCATATCTTGCTTGCAATATAATGAGTTTCTTCTGATATCTTGCAATATTTGAGTTTCTTCGGAATTCTTGCAATATTTGAGTTTCTTCGGGAATTCTTGCAATATTTGAGTTTCTTCGGAATACTTTATCATTAAGTTTAAGAAATAATGTGAGGAAATAATCCATATTTAGATTTTCAAAAGATAATATTTTTGGAATTTTGGACTTTATCCTGCACAGACTGAAGACACAAACAAGTTACTATCATCGGCTTTGCTTGATTCAGCGGACCCATGTATTGTATGCATTGTGTGTGTGTGTGTGTGTGTGTCTGTGCGTGTTTATATATATATATATATATATATATATATATATATATATATATATATATATATATATATATATATATATATATATAATCACTATAAATCCATTTTGAAGTGTAGTAGGGTCTGGAAAAAGGGCGTTCATATTTCCTTTTATCCAAGTCAACCTATCAAATTTAAATTTTATTAAGACAAACCTACACGTTTTTGCACACACACACACACACACACACACACACACACACACACACACATATATATATATATATATATATATATATATATATATATATATATATATATATATATATATATATATATTTCAAATTGTGGGGAAACTTGAAGTTTTTCCTTCTGGAAAAAGAACGATTTTAATCCTTTGTTCAAAATAGTTTTATTATCAATGAACAAAATATATAACTTTTGCGTTACAGCCTGCGTGGAAGTAGCATGCTATTTTACGTTTTACCAAAATATTTCACAAGAATGAATTATGTTTCTTATCTGATAGAAACTGGAACTTACCAGTAAGAAACTTACGAGTAACTTGTAATATAAACGAATATTTTATTCCTGCGAAAGTATCACGTAAAATAGTGAATCATCTTATTTTCTTCTAAAATGACAGCTGCTTCTGACCTACTAACACAGTTCACTTAAATTACTATGAATAACAAACCTGTTACAATTTAAGGTACGTTTAGTACATGAGCTGTACCAAAATAATAATATCAGAAAAAAACGATACTGTATCATATCGATGTCAGAAGGTCGTTGGCAGAGAAGAGTGGAAAAGTTACGAAGTTTATTTGCACCCTAGAAATACCAATGTAAGTGTTAAAGTTTAGAACAGCGGGATATATTCAGAGGGTGACAGCACGTTTAGGCCGAAAGAATTTTTTTTTCTTTGAAAATTTGGAAAATTAACAGTGCCTTAAAAAAGCTATGCAGCCAGAAAACCACGCAAGGGAAAAACTACATGAAATTAGTCAGAGGGATCTTCTTTTAAGTTTATATTTTGCAAGAAACATAATTGCACAACCAAGTAGCTATTATATTCTTTAAGAAATGTTTAAAATGCGGTCATGTAAAACCATGAAATCATGAAACAAATTAACTGAATTCAAACATATCATTTAAGTAAAATCATGAAATCATGACAGAAATACACTAAATTTAAAGATAACATTTCAGCAAGTCTAACTAGCTTAAAATGTTTTGTTATGTCCATATCGAAGACATTCTATCGTAAGAGTACGTTCCCTCATACGCAAGCGGTGCCCCTCAAATATCAAATACAAAACTGGTTAAATGGTGCAGATTAAAAGTCCACTGCTTCATATGTAAATATAAGGAATTGAAGACAAAACGTTAGGAAGATAAAGCCTTCCAAATATGTCTTGGCATGATGTATGACACAATAAACAATGAAAAGAAATGATTAAAAAAAATAAAAAAAAATTAAAAAAAATAAATAAAACTTTAAAAAATATACATAAAATAAAAAATAAAAGGAAAAAGTATAAAATCATTAAAACATAAATCATATTCGTTAAGCAAACCGCATTCCCTTAACACGTTCGAGATATTAGATGGTGTTATAAGTTTCTTGATTGAGTTCAATTAAAATTTTGAATATGTCTCATCTGGCAGAGGTAGAAACAGTGGACACTGGCAAGATGCGTACTCTGGTTTATGTTTACCCTTTAGGAGGTATGCACGAACTATATATGTGTTTGTGTCCTATGCTCTATCGACACAATCCCACTCGTCTTACCGATTTGCTCTTTACGCAGTAATAGGTCTTGATGGTGGCGCTCTTCTTCTCGTATGTTGCATAATATGCTGATTTACGTAATATTACAAGTCAGGATATGGATTCCTCCTTTCAGAAGAGGGTTGACGCAAGGAAGCTTTGGCCGCTTCACGTGCCCCTTTGTTGCAACTAGTACGAGCAATATGAATGCAGTTAGGTATCCAACAGTATAAAATACTTTTGTTCTAGATTGTGTGAGCACACCACGTTTCTATAAGATTTTTTAAATTATTTTAAAGGGTTGTCGAATTCAAGGTTATGAAAGGTGTTCAGTGTGGAAAGGTAATCCGAAAAGATGATATTTGTGTTTTGGTTGTTTAGAGAGGTTTCAATATAGTTCAATGAACTGAGTGTGGTTGTGATTTAAAAAATTTGAATTTTAAGTAGACCAAAACGATAATTCTTTTTGAACTAATGTCGAGCGCGCGGGGCCCCGAGTGGCCGAGTGGTCTAAAGCGCTCACCGTTCCGGATCTCTGCCGTCTCACTTCTGTCTGCGTCGGTTCGAGTCTCAGGTTCGTCTAACGTGATTACGTGAGAAAGCTTGACAGTAGCTACTCGTGGGTCGGTAGTTCTTCCCGGGGATTTCCAGGGTTCTTCTTCCACCAGTTATGCTGGCCGCCATGTATAGCCTATCTTGCGCTGAAAAATGGCGTTAAAACCTACAACAACAACAACAACAACTGTCGAGCGCGCGATGAAGTTCAGCAGTCGCTGGGCGGTGCTGTGTGCGCATAAATATTGTTATTGTGTATTGATGAATTTATGGTTGTTTATTTATTTTTGAATACAGCATAAATTCTATTACTTTTTTTCTTGTAGTGTATTTTTTATAATTAAGCCTTAGGGTGAGAATAACAGAATGAGTACGTAATACAAAGTTTACAGCATTTGTATGGGAAAAGATGAATTCGTTTTCTCGGAGGAATACTTCTCTCCCAAAGGTCGTGCAGTATTAATCCGAAAAACAACTCGTTCATATTTTCTCATACAATGCGGTAACCAATAATTATTACTGGAGTGTTTGGATCACCAAGAGGTGATTCTGCAACTGAATTTGCAGAATTAGCAAGATTGGTTTGTTTTGATTTAAATGAAAGAGAATTCGTATGCTGGAATACAAATTTGCTTTAGAATGTATAGGGTTTGGCATTTTGGCAAGGGTGGCAAGCACACACATACGGACTCATATGGCTACAGTGTTTGAGACTGCCGCGATACAGTCGACAATGTTATGTTGGTACTTTTTAGCAGACGGAACGTTGTTGCTCATTCGTGGCTTTGAGCTGGGCCTCTCACTTTGAGGCCGTAGTCGTGAATGTTGTGCTCCGGATTCACAATGGAAAGTGAGTGATACATTGTTACACTATATTGGATATCATCAAATCGTCTAATTGATCACTTCGAAAAGCATAGAAAAATTAAAGATTACGCTGCCCCTTACTACAGGTCGACACCATTCTTACAAAACACGCTTAACCAGAACGTGGAATATCGAGCAATTATATATATATATATATATATATATATATATATACTGCCTATATATATATATATATATATATATATATATATATGTATATATATATATATATATATGTATATATATTGATTACCAATAAACCTTACCGTAATAGAAGACAAAGGTAAAATAGGTACCTTTAAGGTGATTTGCCCTTTGCGCGCTGAAACGTAATCAAACTGACAACCATCTGACCGCTCCGACGGCGTAAGCGGTTAGAGCATCCGCTTCGGATCCGGGAGGTCACGGGTTTCAAACCCCGGCCGAATCATACCAATGATGGTACTTGCAGCTGCCTCGCTTGGCGTTCAGCATTAAGAGGTTAGTGCTGGGACTTGTCGGCCTGGTGTCATGATAATGTGACTCGGTGGGGCATCATGCTACATGTCTGTGGCATGATGCCCCTGGTATTTTCAAGTTTCAAGCTTTGAAATGATTTAAATTTACGACTTTTTCTTTATCTATATATCACATTCAGCTTTCAAATTAACCGACTTTTACCATATCCATTGTAATCGGAATATCAATACTGACAAGTCATTCATGTGTGTGGATAACAATTTATGTGCTTTTGTGAAGAAATTATATTTTCACTGATACCTAAATCTGTGGGTTTGTACTTTTCCACATCACAATTATTGTTCGTTGCATCTTTACATTCTTGGTTTGAAACAATTACGAAACCCAAAGGATTACTAATTTTTGGTTTGAAACAATCACGATATCCGCGAATATTGGTACACGACGAAGAAATCGCAGTAGAACTATTGCTGCTATTTTATTTGGTTCAGCTAAGAATTATTTTTTCTATTCCATGAATTAATACAGTTGTTTTGTTTTCAGTTGCACAATAAAGCTTAGGTTATCGACGAAAACATTTAAAATAAACGTCCACGTTTGCTTTTTAATTCACATTCTCAATTATCAATCAAAAACTGGTTTACCCGAGTTTATTTCCATTATTTTGGCATGTTGGAAAAGAATATATTATGGTTATCGCACATGCTTTCTTCAAAACGTGTGTGTGAAATTTTTATGACAACATATTTTGAGCTTGCCACAAAATGAAGATAAACATTGCCAAGTTAAAACGATGGTAAAGGTAACTCGATGACAATTTGTGAGTGTTAAAAAAAAACTTCACACAGCATGAATATTTCAGTATATTATATGTTTATTTTATTTAAATCATGATATTGTTTTAATATCCTTTTCATATAAAACTTTATATCTTATATCCTGTCTTTACATTTTCAGAGTATATTGTAACGAGGAAACCCCATGGACTTCAAATTTTCGTTTCATTATTTACTGTTTCGTTTCGTTAAAGTTTATGTTGTCATTTTAAGTGCTTGGCGGGCTTTGTAGTGCCATCTATCGTCTTAGTTTTGGGTCACGTGATTCCGCCTGGGTAAATATATACGGGCCAACTGTGGCTGCTATGGTGGTGTGTTAGGAAGCGGTATAGTGTGAAGACGTCCCCTGTAGAGAAGCAGTATAACCACCCCGCCAGAGCAAGCACACTTGGTCGTATTACGGTGGACAGGAGAGGGCCGGGCCAGGGAATCAGAAAAGATTAGGGACAAGGTCTTTCTTCGACCAACAGCCCGGCGCTACAAGGCTCGCCCAAGCAACGCAGAGGTCTTGCGGTAATACAGATTTTTGACTGAGGATAATTCTTCTCTCTTCATTTCGCACTGTCGTCTTTCTGTCGATCACGATCGCATAACGACTGCGACCAAGTCTGTGCCCAATCTGCGACCCTGCGACCGAGAGTGCGACAAGTCTGCGACCTGTCGGCGACCCTGCGACAAGTCTGCAACCCAGTCGGCGACCAGAAGAAGACCCAGTCGGCGACAAGTCTGCGACCAGTCGGCGACCCTGCGACCGAGACTGCGACAAGTCGGCGACCAGTCGGCGACTGCAACCAGTCGGCGACCCTGCGACCTAGTCGGCGACTGAGACCAAGTCGGCGACACACAAGAAGCCAGGAATAAGACGGTATCCCGCTGAGGTAGAAATCTATCACACTCTGAAGTGCCAGTCCTTAGACAGATTCAGCGGGGTATCACTCCAACTATAAGACCTATCCTAAAGAACCCGAGATAGCGAGACTTAGGGCAGTGTAGCCGAGGGAGTGCTCCGCTACAATATCATTGATAAGTTTTAAAATTTGTACACATGGAAGCCCTGCTTTAGCTGTCATAGCTATGCAAAGGAATGTCAAACCATGACCTGGGGAGCAAAACGAAGTGAAACGAAAATGAGGCTCTCCAGATTTTAAGGCGCTACATGGCACTGTGAGCGTTGACGTAGTTTGATGAAATTAATGATTAAAACGAATACATACCAAATCACACATGTAAGGTAAATAACAAAAGCATTAATATTATCAGACAGAATGTTATAACACTGACTCTTAAATAAAATAAATATAAAAATTAAATACTTCATTCGCATGATTTACTTTGAAATTGCAAAATGATTTAATAATTAGTTTACCTTTTGGAGCTGATGACAACTGACATCATTAGCCTTTATATTGTATCGCAAGTAGTTCTCCTTATTTACTCACTAATATTTCACTTGTACCCCCATGTAACGTTAGTTTAATATTTTGCACCAAATGACATTTGTGAAGTTCACTGAAAATATGTAATTAAAACTAAATAAATCTCTTTTTTTAAAAATGACTAAGGCTTCTGAGTGTACTAAAGATTACCAAGGTTAAGCAAATGCATGATTTCAATTATTGAAAGCAATGTAATCCCTTTTCGGGATTTTGACGTTAAGTGATAATTATCGGTAAACAGTAAATAAAATATCACAGATACCGACTATTTATATGTAGATGAATTCCGGAACGTCAATTAACTTTGTTCATTCATATTAGGATCAATAATAACGAGAACATATTAACAATCTGCAGTCTCACTTAACCGGCTGTAGTATGTGTGTGGGGTTTTATTGTAGTTCTATGGAGCACTACTAAAAGGATTCTGATCGTTCAAAAAAAAAGATAACTCAATTAAACAAGCACAAGGCGTGTTTTATTTGCTTATATTATGTGATAATTTGACATGTTATTGTAACTTTATGAGAAAATCATGATTTCATCAAAAATATTTAACTGTGCACCACGTTACCTTTTAATAAATGAAAGCTAAACTCCGAGACGATTTAAGTCAATAAGGGCAAAACCAGCACGTACAATTAACAACTCGAAAGTTGTTCGTAGAAGAAAGTAAAATCAGCCGAAACATCGGGGATATAGGAAAGTAGGGCACGTTTACCTAGTCTCTACAGAATAACTATGCCAGAGAAGAGCTGATGTGGAACTAAGCGTATCAACGACTCTTTGCTAGGTAAGATGACCTAGTTTTGTACAGACATACCCACACAACAGTTGATGTGGAACCAAGTGTGTCAGTGCTACCTAAGATCACCTAACCTGTACAGTATCACAAGCATTGAGATGATACTAAGTGTATCAACGGCTCTTTGCTAGCTAGGATGACAAATACGGTGCAGAATTAAACACAAGAGCTGAGAGTTATGCTGATGTTTAACACACACACACACACACACACACACATACATTGTGCATTTCGATATTCCTGTCCATTTTAAGTTCGATCCACTAATCTTAGGTCGAGGCAAAAATGTAATAATTTATTCAGGTAGAGCTACCTGTAAATCCTGCTATACGATTTGTTTGGCTACATAGGTGAGTGTTGGAGTGCAAGACAGACTGTGCGATTGCATTATTTTAACTTGTAATTGGAGACATTTTTGGGGTTGCAAATTGTCTTGTACAAGAGCGCGTAAATCGACTATGCACTTCAGAGACTGGAATAAAAGTATTCCGATAACTTGTCGGATGAGTACTGATTCATTTTATTTTTACTCTTATCAAGGTAACCATCTGATTTCTCAAATAAAGTTTAACTGGGTGTTTCATAATTTGTTATATGCGTTTTAAAAGGTTAGATGTACAATGTCCTCAAATAGTGAAACAATAATCAAAGCCATGTAACATGAACAAAGTTTCAAAGTACTTCCTGAATTTGACGTTATGAAATACTGAATTCTTTCCAAATAAAAAAAAACTTCGAGGAAATTTTACTGCATACAAAGTTGATTTGTTTTTTCCATGCTAAAGCGTCATTGGCTTAAGTTCCAAAAGTTTATTGAAAGAGTGAAACATTCAAATTTGTCACCTGTGCGGTATACAGGTAGGTCATTTTGCATTCTACGTTTCAGCTGAGTAATGCCAGTTCATGAAGCAGAATTTGTGCATAGCCTTGTTATTATTCCAAGCTGAGAAGCCTGCCAGTAGCTTCTTGTGGGTCGGTGGTTCTTCCAGGGGTTTTCCAGGGTTCTTCCTCCACCATTAATACTGGCCGCCATGTATAGTCTATCTTGTGCTGAAAAATGGCGTTAAACCCTACAACAACAACAACAACAACAACAACAACTCCAAGCTGAAAAGTCTTCCATGAAACGATTAAGATTACCGTTCATCCATTTCATTAGTATCTGTACTTTCATCAAGAGCTGGATTAAGGGCAGGGCCGGATTAGGTCAAGTGTATGTATGTACCTATGTATGTATGTATGTACGTTTGTTTGTTTGTTTGTTGTGGGGTGTCCCAAATTTCAAAAGGGCTCTGACTTTCCTCGAAAGAGCACCAAAGCAAAGAACTGTGTATATTTTCTCCAAGTGTGCATAATACCCAAATAAACGTACGCAAGAATAATTTCAAGTGACCATTGAATGTACGTTTGTGTATGTACCTGGAACTCCCCCCCCCCTTTATCCAGTCATGACGGGTATGATATGCCTAAGGCTAATGGGGGGAAGGGCCTAAGCATGTATTAAATATTGGAATGAAGGGACTAAAGGAGTGAGTACAAAATATGAGGCCATAAGGCTAGAGCCTTATTAGTCTCTGGGTTAATCAGCCCTGCTTACATCTGTAGCAGCGGTGTCATGCGCATACATAAAGCTATCCGTATGGTCAGATACCAAGGGGATGTAATTAATAAACATTGAAAAGAAAAGCGTACCTAAATTGAGCCTTGAGGAATTTCAACAGTAACATGGGATAGATCATGTAAAACATCATTAAACAAATAGTATTGGGTATGATGTTTAAATACGAACTAAACAAGATAGCATTATATTTCCTACTCTTTTTAACAGAATATTGTTATTTATTAAGTCAAGTGTTTATCTTCATCTAACAGTATTACGCCATTTAGATTCATTTGATACATGTGATTTGATTCATCGTATTGTGCTCGTGTTTTGAAAAGATGCGTGACTTTAGTTTCATATGTTCAAACAAGACAGTTTTGTGCTATTCTTTGCAAAGAGCATCGGTTCATCAGATTTTACGACATCTCATTGTGTAGAGGACGTATTACTACCAGAAAATGATTTAATGTAACAGCAGGAATCAGACCACAATTAATAATTCCGGGTACTGCCGAATGTAGTCCCAGTCTATTTTTAGAGCATTTTTTCCTGTCTCCGTTTGGTGGTGATACAAGAGTTAGATTTAGGCATTCTTGGTATGGATTTAAAGGCAATTGTTTATTCTTTATAATATGAACTTATGGTGTGGCTGTCTGTGTGTATTTCGGCGACAGTGCAGTGAGTAATAAGGCCTTGGTGATGATCCGGAAGTGAAATCTGTGTTCCATTGCATGGTGTTTTGTTTACAATTCAGCCTCTCAAAAAAATGCAGGTCAACCCTTGACAAGAACTTCACCGTGAAGTCATCTTTGAAGGTATTTTAGATTAACATATGATTTGTATTGATTGTGGAAAGTTCAGTACTGAGAAACAAATGTAAAGAATATATAGTAAAATTAATTGTGTTCTATGGCCAGCACAGGGTGAATGTAGGTTGTATTGGAAAGGCAAGAGAATCATGAACGGCACATTATACGCATGCGCTGTGTCTATAGTCCTCGATGTAGGCACTAATAGGGAATGGTTGATTCTGTAGATTATTCACGAGCGGGTCTCGGTGACGTTTACATTTTGGTCAATGTATGCGATCTTGAACTCGGCCTAATGCGCAGAAACAATTATTTTCTTATTAGACTTACTCTGATTATAGGAACCCACAACCTATACCTTTCTTTATTGACCTAGGTTTAAGCCATCCACAAAATCTGTTTAAGAAATGTACTCTTAATCTATTTCATTTATTAAAAAAAGACATTTTTCTTGGCCTCCAAATCATTAGCGCTCTTCCACACCATTAAAGCTAGCCCTTTACAAACTTTGGTCAAGGTAGACTAAGCCATTTTTCTTTCAATCACAATATATTTGACTTTTGTCATTCTGAAACAAAAATAAGTAGATTTTTATTTTATCCGTTGAAGATACATAGTGGATAACTAAAATTTACGTGCAGCAACTATTCTTCTTCTTCAGGTACTGTGACATTTAACTTTTTGAACCCAAAACAATAGGTTTCCTCTTTGCCCCAGGTGCAAGCTACTCACAAGTTTTATTCAGATCTTTCATGTAGAGCGGAACTTCTTTCGATCACGGTAACCTTGACATCCGACCTTTATAACTCATGATTCATGGTCTTATTCCTAACCACAAGTGGAAGTCCTCGACAAGCTTTATTCCAGATATGTAATGTAGAACTAATGTCAGAAACCATTTTTATTCTTTAATTCATAGAGACTTGGACCTATAACCTTTTGATCCCGAAATAAAATTTGATTCTTCCTTACCCATGTGCAAACCAACAAAATTTGGCAGCTGTCCATGGTAGAGAACGCCAATTATCTGCGGAAATTATTTTCCTTTTCCAACGTTGATCTTTTGTAATTTATTTCTTCAAATTATTTAATTCAATGATTATATTCTTTGGAAATATATAGTGCTCAGAAACAAACAAAATAATCTTGGATAGAGACATTCACTGGAATTTATACTAAATTCAGTCCTGAAATTATGTTACAGTGTTACAACAAAAGACTATTGGCGCACCAACACGATACAGGCTATTCAGACGTATATTATTAGGACTTGTGTCTGTAATTCTAAGATTATTTTGGGATTTGATTCGCATTACCGTAAGTACTTTTCTTTTTCATTTTCAACTTTGTATGCTAGAGAAATCAATTATTTGTTGACTTTTACAAAGCTTGTTGCTTTTCACTCCTTTCTGTTACTTACTGTACAAGCATAGACTCGTAACAATATATTTTTACAACGTTTCTCTCGGGTTTGAAAATCTTTATGAAGGTAATTTTAAACACAATTCACAAAGCTTAAAGGTTCATTTTGTACACTGCTGTAGAAATCTTCAAACTGCTACAAGAATTGAACATATTTATTTGTGTTTTTAATTCTTCATTTAGTTTGCATTTTATTTGCACCAGTAACTGAGGACCGATAGTGTACATTGTAACGTTGACGAATTGTATACGATGCAATAAAAAGAAAGTAACAAAAAATCGACCCTAACTATAAGATGCCATTACACCGAAACCAATACTAATGTGGTACAGCTACCAAGCTGCCTCTAACGATTTAACAAAGTAGACAAATGTCCGATATAGTTTCTTATAATTCACTTTCACTAGAGTAAAAGTACACCATTGCATTAGTATTCCACTTCTATCGTTCATAATAAGTACCATTTAATGCTGAATTTTTAAAACGCGTTAGCAGTAATGTACATCTTGATAATGCCAATATATCATTGCTATCAATGTCTATGGAAGTATATTATTTGTCCCATGACACTTGTAGAG